>VDFB02351031.1:48148-101281 GCA_007258455.2 Sequoia sempervirens
GACTTGCCTTTTAATCCATTCTTCAATTCGGGCCACAATGGGTTTAGTTATGATGTCGAGGTCATCGACCTCTTGTTCATCCCAATCAATTATGGACAGTGATAAGTTGGAGACTGCATTATAGTGGGGATCCATGATGGTGCCTTGATCTTCCTCAACCTGATCCGGTATAGGGAACAGTTGCACCCTCCTTACGAAGTATGCAGTCATCCTCATGTAGTGCTTGGTACGCACCTCTTTGTCATCTTGGCAGTTTTCCCAGAAACAACATGATGCAAGTGGGTGTACTCTGGTCCCAGGACTTTTCTCACATGCCCATATGGGTCCACCCGTGGGCGAGCAGTGTGTAGTTGGAAGTGGTATTTTTCCAGTTCTTTTTCTAAGTTCCCAACACACTGGGAAGTTTGCAATTTATACATTCCCTAACTGAAGGTCAGGGGATAAGAGATCCCTACCAAGTGTTTGTTGTTGAGGATGGTGTGCACATGTTGTAGTTGTCGGGAGAGTTCTAGTAGTATAATCCGATCATTGGGGTACCAGGGTAGCTTGTTCGGCCTTTCAGTGAAACCTTGGGCGCGAATGCAGGTGAATTTGGGTAATTGAATAAACAGGAAGGTATACTATTTTAGGCACACCTGTGAACTATGAGAGACCCTCCTCTCAAAATACCCTCCAAATAATTGAATGATGTGACCAACAAAGGTGTTGTTCACCCTACAATACTCTTTCTTAAAGTTTCTGTATTGGAGCTGGGGATATCAGTCATAGACTTTCAATCTTTGGCCTGGCTCCTCATCGGGCACCACAAATAACCTATTGTAATTCCTTTGTTCTACCAGAGAGTAGACCAAATAAGAGGTCATGTAAAACTTTGAGCTCTTCTTTACGTTCACAAACTGCTCATGAAAGCAGTTGCTGATGATGCCTCCCCAGTAGAACATGGCCTTTGTGGTGACATCATGGTGGCCACGGATGATCTGTTCAACAAAGTATGCCATCCATTGTTGAAAAAATGTAGCAGAAGGGAGGCCCATTACCTAGCTCAGCAGGGTCACTAAGTCGTGGTAGTCTTCATGGAAATCACTACGAAAGAGTTCTTGGGGAACCTTTGCAGCGGTGCCTCTCCTTTCCTTGAGCCAAAATTTGTTTATTATCCTTTTGCAACCCATCGGGTCCGCATCCCAAGTTGCCTTTCCCTCCTTCATGGTGGTCACCTCCATTTCATCAAAGGTGGGAATGTGGAATGTTTTTGTGATTCCCTGAGTTGACATATCAACGAGGATATTCCTGTCTCCGTCAATGATGGTTCTTGTCTTGGGTTGGTAGGCTTGTCGATAGGCCACGACTAGCTCAGGGGTAATGAAAGATGGGGGGAAGCCCGCAGCCTTAGCAATCTCGCTCTGCCTGATCAATCTAGCATTGTCAGTCTTTTGGATGAATTCTGACCCTTTGTTTGAATTCATCAATATTGACATGGCTAATATTGGTGTCTGTGGTTTCCTTCTAGTCAGTAACAATCTTTGATCATAGAGGTTCTCCCTAGAACTAGAATTTCATTTGATCTTTATCCTACTTCCCATGAGGAGCCTTGCCTAATTTATTTCCTTTGTCCTTCTCTGGAACTCTTCCTGAGGGTCCTGCTCATAATTCCATATATCCTACAGACATGGACACAATGAGTATAATCGTTTGCATAAGGCATTAAAATTAGCCAAAATACCATTAGATAAACCCAATTCAGATACCACATGATTAATAAAGTTAAATCATTTCCTTTTAAGTGTTGTTAATCACTTTCTTAAGGGATTTTGGACAATCTAGGCCCAGGGGATGGAGTTCCCTGGCAAGAATGTTGTCTTAAAAGGGTGAATATGCTAGGGAAATTTAGGTGGTTTCCTCCATCTTCATATTTTGATGATTTTAAAGGCTCATGTTGAAGAGGGCCGAATTTGAGCACGTGGGTTGGCATTAGTTTTCAAATTTGAGGTCATTTAGGCCACTTGTGGGGCTCCCGGAGGTTCAGGTTTGGAAAGCTGTCTGCAGTTTGCCGTCTCCAATAGCCTCTGAGAGATGGCATGTCGGGGTCAAAACTCTGAGGTCCAGGACCCGGAAGGCCAAAGGCTGGTTGTTAGTTTGGGCCCGAAGGGGTGAAAGGTCACTCTAGATGTGCTGTTTGGAAATGAAAATCTAGACACGGAATCCCGGATGAAGCAGCCCAGAGGTCCAGATCCAGAGGAGCGTTTGCATGGTAGCCATCTTCGTTAAGTTTTTGGAGGTAATCGGTCGGTTAGACCCTGGGGTTCAAAAAGATGAGGTGGTTTGGGCGCTTTCTCCACAGACAACGGTGAAGGGAACCCCAATTGGCGGGGTCTAGGATCACATCAGCTTATAATCATAGGAAGAATCTCCGTTGGGGGCGGACCCAAGACGGGGGCAGACCTAGGATGGAAAGGGTGACCCCAAAGTTTGTGCATTTTAAGCGACCAAAAGTTTGAGAGCCGGGGCCTGGGGTTCGAGAAGGCGGGAACCTTTCGCCACCTTGGAATGGAAAACTCCTGGCGGAAGTCTGGAAAGGGAACCTTGTAGGGTTGGGCCCAGAAGGAGCGATCACCCTGCGCGAAGAATAGTGGCAGTGGCACAATGTTTTGGATTAGGCACAAGAGATCAGCTTGAATGTTCATTAAGATTTGAAAAGGTGGGTTTGCGAGACTCACAGTGGTCTATCAATTGAATTCATTTTAATCCCATCTTGTTCATGATTTCAATACGCAAAATCATGAGAACTTCTTGGTGTAACAAATAGAAAACCTACCTTGAAAGCCCATGGTTGAAAGATGAGGTGTGATCAACACCGGAAACCCCAACAATGATCTCGGGGTGAGCGGCAACAAGGGCGCAAAGATCCCTTTCAGCAAGCGCTTCGATCTCCTATGCAATCCTCATGAATGAAAATGACAGGTTGGGGCCCAATACTTATACCATGTTCTACAATTAATGGCCTCATTTAATACCCGTATGGCCGACTGAGAGTTGGTGAATTTGAAATCAGGCGGCGACAGGAGTACAGGGGTCTGAGGTCCGGAAGGGCGAAGTGAAACGGGTGTTCAAGATTGTCTTTTACATCAGCGGCAAGAAGGGACCCAAAGTCCAGATGGAAAAAGGCCAATGGGGTCAAACTCAGGATGGGAGGAAATTTGTAAAAGATTCCACGCAGCCAGGGCGGTAGGAAGTCTCAGACCCAAGCCCGTGGACGGGGACGGAACTTGGGTAGAACCAGGATGGAAGACCATCGGCACCAAAATTAGGGCGGAACCAAGGCGAAAGACCATCGGGGCGGAGCCGGGACAAAACCAGGATGGAAAACCATCGGGGGCGGAGTCGGGGCGGAATTGGGAACAGAAAAGGTTTCATGCAGCTAGAATGGGCAGAGGTCCGAACCCGGTCCCGACGGGAAACCTTGGCGGAACTGAGGGTGGACTCGGGAGCGGAGTGTAACCGGTGAAAGAAGTGCCAAGCCATCTAAACCGCCCCAAGTCTAGGCCCGGGCTCGACAGAAACCAAAGGGCAGACTAGGAACCTGGTGGATGCGGACTCAGAATGGAGGAGGAACCAGAAAACTTTGCTAAGTAACTTGAGCGAGCGCAGGTCCGGCCCTGGGTCCGACAAATAGCTAGCAGTGGAAAACTTTGCCAAGGAAAGCCCAGAAGTTGCCAAGACCTGGCCAAAGTGAAGTGGACAAAACATGGTCAGTTTCTAGGATGGGACTTCAGGGGTATGCTGACCATCAAGGACACCAAAATGGGGCACGCAAAATGAGGCGGCAACAAAAATGACCCGGCAAGGCTAAAGAAAAGAGGGTCCCCGTTCCGAACAGGGCATGTGTGTTGAGGGCACAACAGTAACTTTGAATTGTGCTTTAATATTTTCTT
Source organism: Sequoia sempervirens (assembly GCA_007258455.2). Lineage (NCBI taxonomy): Eukaryota > Viridiplantae > Streptophyta > Pinopsida > Cupressales > Cupressaceae > Sequoia > Sequoia sempervirens. The sequence continues at coordinate 52,078 of VDFB02351031.1, forward strand.
ATATGGTGAAAAATCTCTTCAATTTGATTGAACAACATCATGTCCACCATTATTTCTCACTCGCATGAAGCAAAAAAGCTTCAGCTACTCATTAAATCAATTTTGAACATGATTCATTGATTTCATGGTGATCTGGATCTTTGGATGGCTCAAATTGAGTCAACTTAGTTTGAAAAAATTGACCTTCATTCACCTCAATATCAATCCAATAGAATATTTCCATGTGGAGAATCTCCTTCGTGTCACCATAGAAGGATTTTCCACTTGTCAATCCCCTGCACCCCCACATTCATCTGAGATCCTTTGAAACAACCCTCGTGAGATGGTGGGGAATGGTTGTGATTGTGCCACATGGAATCATAAGAGCCTTGGGATTATGGGCTTGCCACCAATGCATTTTGAAAGCTTGTAGGTCCATCTTGAAAGATGAACATGTGGTGTCCTCCCGTATCCCTGCATTATTCTTTCTATGAATATTTTATTCATGCGGTATGGCGGGAACCTCATCTTGAGGAGAGGGAATTACCTTTTGGTTATGTGAAGCCTAAGATTCCTTATGCTCTATCTCAAATGCTTCTTAATCATGTTTTACCTCTTCCTCTCTAATTTATTCTCTAACTATCTCTTTGTTATGAACTTCCTCCTCTACAATATGTAGCTCTTCCCATTTTGGAGGAGGGGAAGGAATAGGAGACGATGGTGGAGGAGGAATTGTACAAGTGGGAATGTGAGGAGAGGAAACATGAGGAGGAGAGTGTGGTGGAGTTAGATTAGAATATATGGATTATGAGATGATGGAGGAGGGATTGGAGGAAGATATGAGAGAGGAGACACATGTGGAGAAGAAGAGGATGGAGTGGGTGAGTAAGACCTAGGTATGGATGTGGCTCAAGATGAACCTTGGGTTTTCTTTCTCCTTTTTAGAGGAATAGTATGAATGATAATTTTCTCATTTTCTTTGATTCAACTATTGAAGATGATGGCCTTTGTTTCTCAAATGTAACAATAGATGGACCTTCAACTAACTTGGAATTTTTTGGATGATACTGGGGTTGTGGTAACTCCATCATTGTAAAATGAGATATCAACCATATTTTTGAACAAGCCTTGACACTTGTTTCCCTTGTTTCCATATTATCATCTTCTGCAATTGAGAAATTGTAATGTCCCCTCTTCGAGCAAGCATCAGAGTTGGTGGTTTAGCCTATCATCGGGCCCTCATAGGCTAATAACAGTGCTTAGAGGACCCAGTTGTGGAGTTACTAGGCTCTTCAGTTGGAAGTTGAATGTGTTGTCACCTCCGGACATTTGGTATGTTCTGAGGCATAGTTATTCAGGGGGTTTCTGGCTTCATTTTTGTATAGTTACTATTTGTAGTAAGTCAGTGTGTGGTTAGAGGCCAACCTTACTATTTTTAGTAAGGCATCCAAATGGGAAAACTATGGAGTGGGCTAGCCCATGGTGTCAACAAAATTGATAAGGAATGTTTATTAATGGTGGTATAATATTATAATTATTATTAAAGTTATGCTTTGATAATAATTAATTATAAAGTGCACATATTAATGAAATACATTGACTTTATAATAAAGGTGCATTTAATGATATAAAGTCAAGTCATTATAAGTTTATAATGGGCACCCACTTTGAGGATTTAATTAAAAAGGTGGAAAAAGCATATTTTAATATATTTTAATGATTAAAAATGACTCATATGAAATAGACCTCTAGGGGAGAAGTATATAAAAGTATTTTGAAGAAATTTCATTCATTCTTGATCATTTATCAAATTGGCTTTGTGATTTTCACTTTGGAGGTGGAGACCTAGGGTTTTCAGCTGCAACAATCTTGGAGAGTGTAGCTTCTTCTTGAGTCGAGCTTACCGAGGGTGTGAAAGATCATCCGAGGTTTGTTGATTGGTGGCTTCATACAGATGTCACATTTTTGCTTCATTGAAGAAGAAATTGAGAAGTTTACAAGGATTTTGAAGATTAATCCTTTGTTGATCAGAAGTTGTTATCCAAGTATGATCTTATTGTAAATTCAAGCAATAATTAATTAGAGTTGATCATTTGATATATTTGCTTTCAACATTTCTTGTTTTGCAATTTTATGCATTATCTGGTAAATATTTCAAAAAACTACAAAACATCTGTGAAGAAAATATCTCAACAGGGGTGGGATATTATAGTGGTATCAGAGCGGCTTCCTGTCATCCTATGTTGGTTTTCAAAAAGAGAATTTCAAACTTCTAGGGTTTGACAATGTTTGGAGAGTATTGGTTGAAATATCAAGAATATATTTTAATCGACAAGGGTTTAGATCATTAATATAATATTCAAAATTCAAGACTCATTTTATTAAATCACGGCTTCTAATAATTCTTTAGACGCCATCAACTTGCAATTTTGAATGTTACATATAAGAGTCGTTGTTGGGTCTGTAGATATGGACTAACCATCGAGCCGCCAGATTTAATATTAGAGGGAATCAAGACAAATATTCTCTTGTTTTATTCGTTGCTTCAAGGCAGATAGAGCCAAAACTCTCATGGAAAAAGACAAATTATATTAAGTGGCAGTTTTCTTTTGCGAAGGTGACATGGAGGTGATTCCACGTGGTTTGAAGCTTCTAATGCCAGTAATCAAGGATCTTTATCAGCCTCCAGATAGAATATATTGATGAATCATGGAATTAATTTTTATTATTTGCTTCATTAAGAAATCGTGGTTTCCTCAAAAGGCTCGACTCTCTCATAGTTGATAGTGTATTGGAAGATTAAGGCATGGGTGTTGAATAAAGACAAATCAAAGCCTTCTAATTTGTGAGGCCTTTGAAAATCCAAGAGGAAAAAGCCTGAGAATAAAGACAAATCTATAGGTAGAAAAGAAAATCATGGTTCTTCAATATTCAATTGCAAAACTTAGCATATAAGACAAATCGATGATTGAGGAAAAATTCTTGGACTCTTCAACAAATTTAAAAATTAAAAGACAAATCCCAAGCCAATGTGGAGTAAAAGAAAAAATTCAAATGGAGTTGTGATATTTATTAGCTGCCAACTTTAAGGGAATTTTCCATTGATTTAGTCTACCGCAACCAAAAATAGAATTGGGCCAGTCAAAGTACAAATAGGACAAAATTGCCTGATAAAGACAAATTCAGGTGCCAACACACAGTCATTTTTTCTGTGTTAAATCATACGAGTTAAAGAAAAGATAAAAAAATGCCACCAGGTTGAAGGGAAGAAATGGGTACCAATTTTCCTTAGTGCAAGCATTAACATGTGCCAGAAATATATATTAAAAATTGTTGAAGATAGTTTTTCCTAGCCACTATTCTTCACAATTTCATGCTTCCAAAGAGTGCTCTTCAAAATTGTGTGAACTGTTGATGAGTACAAATCAAAATTAGAATATATAATTGATTTGTTAATGATTTCTGATATTTTTATGTTAAGCAATAAATTTCATTATCTGAAATGATAAATTGAATATCATTACCTCTAGTTTGAGTATAGCCTATCACTGTGCATAGGGAAAAATAAGTTGAATATTAAAGTATTCATACATATCTCTGCTATGTAATGCATGAATATATAATTGTATTGAGTTTGAGCAAGTATTACAATATAATTAAAATGACGATATTTATTTGAAGTTGTGCATTTGAGAGTATATAAGGTTTCCACTACGGATTGCAAACATTGGTTTACTTTGCATATACAAAAGATAAATCATTTCAGACCAGACTATCAAACTAGTTTGACAAATAACATTGTCAAATTGGAGAATGAAATCAAAATTGTTTTCAAACAATGCAGATTGTGTTTGGGATAGGATTAGGCGTTACAAAATAGGTTTATAGTAGGGGTACAAATTTAGAGTGAAAAGATGGCTTTAGACAAATCCACAATTGAATTGAAGAAAAATTTGTATGATCTAATGAGGGATCTAGAAACACAATAGGGTTTTCTAAGGATGTTTGGAAAATCTAAACAAAAGGATAAGAAAAAAGAATTGCTTAAAAATGATTTTCAACTTACAGGTGATCATTGGCAAGGAGTTGCAGTAGGCAACGAGAATGGATCAAAATGTGATGATGAACATTTTGGGGAAGCTAATGAAGAGTAGGTAGAAGAACATGGGTTCAAATCTAAAGTGATTGATGATGAAAAAGTTTTACATCATGATAATGGTTTGGTAGAACCCCGGGATGATACTTTTAGTGTTCAAGGAGTTGTTATCAGTCTTGATAACAATTCTGATTTTTATAACAACAGTCATTATTTTGAGCGTAACTATGATTTAGATGCTATGGAAAGTGGAGAAAATGTTGTGGAAGAAACTTCTGATGTTGGCATGCAAGATATGAATGTCAAACACAAGGAATGCATGGGGAATACAAGCCACAACAATTCTGATTTTTATGACAGCTATGAGATTTCTTTGCATTAGCATGAGTTTACAACCATTAAACATGAGGATGATGGTTGTGTGGGATTATCCAATGCAAAAAATCAAGGTTTGGGTGTTATTGATGCATTGTGTGTTGAATATTCATGCCACAACAAGTCTAATTTTGTAAATCAGACCTTGAAAAATAAATCAGAAAATGCACTTAATGTTGATGGATCCTAGGATAGCTTATCCAGAGAGTTGTGTGACAGATCACAACGCTACTCCATCGTCATCACAGGAGATTTGCAGGGTATCACTGAGTTGGGAGGTTGGTTCTCATGTTGATTTTTTTCCATCTCTTGGAATCAAATCAGTCTTTTCATCCCATGCAACTGACTTTGATCGACAACTTATTGAGCCACAAAGATGGAGAGGTCAGATCTTCCACTAGAGAGAAGGTTGATTTAGCCTTATCTCGCTTTGACTACACACATAAGTATGTTGAGTACCTCCTTTGGACAATCAATTTTGAGGAGAGATGATATGGGGTCTCGATCGGTACTCCTATTTGGAGCTTAAGGTTTATCAGGAGTGCTTTAGAGGCAATAAAATCAAAGTACCTCCATTTGTTTCATGATAGGGATTTTTCTATTGGGTATGCAAAGAGAGTTGATAGAGCATCTACCTAATTAGCTATATAGGATCAAAGACATGATCCATCCTCTGAGTCAATTGATGGGAGTGATGATAGTGATGGGGAGTGTGTTTCCCAGGACTATGATGGTCAACCATTGACACAGGCATGTACTTTTTATCTTGACTACATAGTGAGGAGTGCTCGTCACTTCTCCTTTAGTCCACAAATTGATGAATTGATGATGCAGAGGTGTGGATTGGCTCAAAATTTATACCATCCTCTGTGGGATGAAGAGTTGACATCTTTAGAAGATGGGACTAGTGACTACAAGTACCTTAGTCATTTGCAAGGGAATACTTGTAGGGTCAGCAATTAGTTTTTGATCATGCTGATATGCATCTGATAGAGTTTGATATTTCTTTTTCATAGAGATTCCTTGTGGATACATGGTTTCAGAGAGGTTGCAGTGTTAGTAGGCATGATGATTTTTTTATTCTTCATAGCGGTGATGGAGGAGAGTTTTATTATTCCCTCAATTTAGAAGGAGCAATTACATATCTTCTAGCACCTATGGGGGATAGTCAACACATTCTTAGGAGATTTATAGAGGATGAAAGGGGGTGTTGTGGTGTAGACTTGTCTAGATATTTTAACCTCCTCTTGATTGATGGATGTGAATTTTGATTGTATTGGGATCTAGGCGGTGACAGGTTTCACACAATAGTTTGGATGGATCCCGACAGGTTGCCTCACCACTCTCAGCTTGGTGAAGTTGATATTAGTTTAGTGCAGTGGAAGCCTGTGGGTGTTAGGCATGACAAACTTCTGTTAGAAACCAAGATCAGATTTGCAAACCAGAATAATCCTTCCACAGAAGAGAAAATAAAAAAAGCAGAAGCTATTGCAAAAAGATGTGCAACATTATTATTCGAGAATTCTATAATTACATGATAAAGATTTGCTTTATAAAAGCAAAGATGCAAACCCTAATCTTATCTTGAGCAACAAGATAGCTCAAAAGATAAAGATAACAACCTAAAACTTAGGAATTAAATAAAGCCTAAGTAAACTTATGTAAAGTGTAATTAAATATTAATTACACCAACACCCCCCCATAAGTGCAACTTAGGGAGAAGCAAAATTATTATGCAAAGATGAGTCCCAACAACAAGGCCTGATCAGGTACTCATGTACAAATGCAATGATGAAGTAGAGAAGGAAAACCCAGTGGGACAAAACCCCCCTACAATGAGATGACTGCTGCAAAGAAGCACTGGAAGAACACTGTGGAGTAACACTAGAACCTGATTCTGGCAAGCAAGGAAAGATACTTATGTTTACTACTGAAACTAGATGAGATTCACTGATTGACTCAAGGAATCATGATAAAGCAACAACAGACCTGATGCCACAGACTACTGGAAAACTCACAAACTGGAACAACCCTGGAATCTGTGAAGCAATAGGAGATGAGATGATGACATAATCTGGAAGCCATGTATCTTGATGTTGATGCCAACTGTGACTAAAACTCTTCCATGGGAAGAAGTACCATGAAGACTCTGGAACATTAACCATAAAAACATGGCCCTCAAACTAAGATGGATCCAATGTGGATCATTAACCATAGGCTCTCAATCTAAAGTGTGAACCGGATGTGAATCTGATATGTGTCAAGCAAGAAAAAAAATGTGGCCAAAAGAACAAGGAGACCAGATATACCCATACGAGCTGCCAACAAATCAAAATGGATATGGATATGCAAAAAACTCCCCTGAATGGAACTTTATCATAGTTCATTTATTACAATAACCCACCAATTGTAAAAGGAGAGCATACAAACATGCATAAAAATAAAATATAAATAGACCTTAGATCTATGTAGAGGACAAAATCAGCTTTCCAACGCCGCAAGAATGACGAAATACGGATCACCGAGTCAAAAGATGTGCCCTCCAAAGTGAAAACAACAACATCTGAGTTCAAAGGATTGCAAAATAAATCTGGAGCAAAATCTAGTAAAAAAGCCTACACCACTAGATTGGCGTCAAAATCAGCTTTCCAACGGTATCTCGTTTGCAAAAAACAGAGATTCTTTGCAAAAAATACACCCGATTTTGTGAACACTGCTCCAGAATGGGGAAAAACACAGTGAGCCATTAAAGTTGACATCCAAACGGCCGTCACAGCAAAATTGGGAGCTTAAAATTGACGGTCAACTGGCCGTCGGCGCTTTTGCACAATTTGGCTTATTAGAGAAAAAAATATTTTTTTATATAAAAAAAACAATAAAAAAAATTTAAAAATAATAATTTTTTTGTTTAAAAAAAAAATAATAAAACATTGGCCCGGCCTTTGTACCAGCAAACAAGTAATACCGCCGGTCGGCTATAAGTCCCGGCAGGTAGTACGCCGACCGGCGTACAAAAAGTCACCGACAATAAGGTACGGGAGGGTCCAGTAGGCCCCCATGACAGATACCTGCGGTACCCTCCATTAAATCCGCTTCACCTTAAAAAAAAATCAGCCTTTTTGTTTTGATTTTTTTTTTTAATTTTCTTTTTATTTAATTTTTTTTAAGAAAAATTTTGATTTTTCGAAAAATACACAATAGAATTTTTGCATGTAGGAAAACCTGATTTTTTTTTTGGAATGTGTGCACAGGGCGGTACAGAGGCTGTACGACCTACGAAATAAAAAAATTTGCTTCAGAGGCTCCCTACGCCGAAATAGGGCATGTAATATGTCATTTTTCATCTCTCAGACACTCTGGATCTGATGGCAAGGTCTGATCTGCCTGAAAACGCACCAGAAGCTTCGCAACTCCCAGATCTGGCAAATCTTCAAACCCTCATAACTCTCGCATAAAATGTCGGATTGAAGCGAAACAAAAGTTGATCTTGACTTTTTTGATAGCCCTGGACTCGAATATGAGCTCAGATTTCCTCCAACGTGTGTCGAAAGAAACCATGCAAGAGCACCCAAATAGAGAGACAAACTCAAGGTATGAAAACCTCGAGGAATCCCGAACAAACTATGCAATGAATCTCTCTAGAAATCTGAGAAAGGACTGCAAATCAAGGCTCTGATACCATGTTAGAAACCAAGATCAGATTTGCAAACCAGAATAATCCTTCCACAGAAGAGAAAATAAAAAAAGCAGAAGCTATTGCAAAAAGATGTGCAACATTATTATTTGAGAATTCTATAATTACATGATAAAGATTTGCTTTATAAAAGCGAAGATGCAAACCCTAATCTTATCTTGAGCAACAAGATAGCTCAAAAGATAAAGATAAGAACCTAAAACTTAGGAATCAAATAAAGCCTAAGTAAACTTATGCAAAGTGTAATTAAATATTAATTACACCAACAACTTCCATTCCAGGTTTGGAATCCAAGGATATATTGTTGGACACTCTACACTTTTCTATGAGATCCTTTGTCATAACCCCATAGAATGAACTTTTTTAATGCATAAATATCTTTCTATTTCATATATCTTGCACATATATTTCATTCAAAAAGAACACATATTAAATACAGAAAAAACAATCATTAAAAATTATATGTATATTTTAGATCACTAAATATGAGTTGCCCATAGCATAAATTAACTAATCTTAAACACATCTCAAATCGTGTCTCTCTCTAGAAGTACGATTCTCCCTAAAGTCACGTCCCATTAAAGGGACACACCTTCCTCCTCCATAAGATAGAAATAGGGGAGGCATTAGATGGTCGAATGGGAGCAGAAGACAACAAATGGAAAAGAGAAGAGAACTAGACTAAGGCAATTAGGTAGCGACCAAGGTGATTTCTCACTTAGCCTTAATATCCCGTTCACTTCTAAATGAGATCCAATGATGTATTTAGAACTCTGTTGATGAATGTATTCAATCTGTATATTATGGGAACCAATGATGTTTGCAAAAATCTATTGGTGAATGTATTTGATTTGTATATTATATGGTTCATTGATGTTGCACAAACTCTGTTGATTAATGAATTTGACCCATACATTATATTTCTTGTCCCATATTCATTGATTCATCCACACTAACCCTTTGTTATGATTAATTTCTGAGATCAATCCTCCATAACTCGATAGTCCCTAGGAAAGAAATACTATGAACTCTGAATTATATTATTGCCTAGGTATCCCTAGATTGACCATAGGGAAACATGATAAATAGCTTCCTTCAATCACTATGGCTCCAACCTCATTGCATCGTCCATACTCTCATGATGAATTTAGAAAGATTAGACTTCATTTATAATTGATTAATGCTAAACTCTTTAGACTGCATTATCTTGGGCCTCATCTATTTAGGATAGAATATTATAAGGACTAACATGGATATATTAATGTGGTTGCATTTACTCTTGCATTGTGATACATTACCATGATGTAGTTCATTTGGTTATATGCTTATGCAAATACTTTCTAGATATAATGGATGAATATAAATGCATCAATAACAAATGCATCTACATGTGACTGTACAAAGATTGTCTTCTTCGTGCTTGTAACTGTATTAGGGAGGGAAAACCATGCATAGAGTGGTGCCTAAAAACTCCACTTAAGGTCTCACCCCATTGGATCCAAGGCAGGGATGTGTCATGGAGGGGTGGAAAACCCACTAATCCCAAGGCAAGGGTCGGACCATGGAGGGATGGGGGTCCCACTTAAGATTTTGTTGCAGCCATGGAGGGGTGGTAGTCCTAGGCCACTTTGACTTTATGATTCCTTTCTCCTAATAGGGCAAGTTTCTTCTGAGGTGTTTTCATGAGTGGAGTATGTAGGTACTAAGCCTCTAAGAAAGGAGGATTGTGATGAACAACCTCTTGAGCTTGGCATGAGGGCTTCAAGGCGGATCCACCCATGGCACTCCTATGTTTTCCAAACTACATTTATGATTATGTCTAATTTTGATGCTAGATATTAAAGCTAACATATAGATATGTGGACATGTATGAATATGGTGAGTGTAGGTGTTACTTCAAGAAGGCCATTAGGTGGGATTAGAGACCCAAATCCTTCAACCTTTAAGCAACTATAGAACTAGATAGGTAAGGGACATTACAGTGGTATTAGAGCCCCTTTCCTATCATCTCGTGGGAAATTATGTAAACCTACCACTGAAGAAACTCTAGGAATAATGACCTTGGAAAAGACCTCATGGGTGACCCATTAAGAGATGAACTTAGGACCTTCATGGAGAATAGTGATAAGAAAACCCAAGCCCTAATGGAACAAAATGAAAAATCTAGCCAAGCTCTACTTCAATCCCTCCAAAACCTAAGTAGCAATAATACAAAAGAGGCCAACTCTAACCACTTTGAACACAACCATTAAACACACTCACGAGACATGAGCTCTAGACCCACTTGATGCCCTTTCTTGCTAAGTGAAGAACATATGAAAGAAAGCAATATCAATAGACTCCTCGTAGAGGATGTTGATGAGATTGTTGTAGCCTATTATAGGCTAGAACTTGAAATGAGGGAGCTTGTTCCTTTTAAATACTATTGTGAAGCCAAACAAAGAGCCATCCATAGAAGGGAGTGAAAGGACCCAATAGATAGAGAAATCAAGAATAGGGTAAGGAAATTAACCCTCCCCAACTTTGATGGAGAAGGAAAGACCACCACCCGATCGTGGTTTCAAAAATTAGATACCTATCTATCCTTATAGAAGCAAATGTCATCATTTTTTCCATTTTACACCTAACCGATATGGTCATGATTGGTGGCATCACAGTCTCATAACTCAAGTCCATCAACAAGTTACCACCTATTATGACTTTACCCAAAGATTGATAAAAATATTTGACCAAAGGCACCAGGAATGGTACTTTAGGAAACTCACACAAATAAGGAAACAAGGCATTATAGAAAACTACACCATCAAGTTTCAGAAGCTAACGATCATGGTCCCTGAAATTTCCCAAGAGAGACTCATATATTTTTTCATAAAGGACCTAATAGGATCAATTAGAAGCATGGTGAGTGCACTTGAACCCACCCACCAAGATGAAGCTATTCAGAAGGCTATGAAATATGAAGACAATTGGCCAAGGGACAAACCCAAGAACTTTACCTCATCATCCAAACCCCCTCATAGAGAAGAAAGAGCGAAGAATGAAGAAATAACTAGGACATGTCCATGGTGTAAGGAAAAATGGGACATGTATCATTGGTATAAGCCAATGGAAGATTTGAAGAGAAAAGGACTATGTTTTAGGTGCCAAAATGAATGGGAGAAAGAGCACAAATGTAGTAGCAAAGCCCATCAAATTGAAGCACACCCCAATGATGGATACGCCAACAAGAAGGCTAGATTGAAGGATGAGAGTCAAGAAATATTAGCTACCACCTCCGAAGCCTCTAAACATTTCCCATTTCATATTAAAAGCACACTCAAGGGACACAGATTCATCACCCTTGTAGATAGCGGGGCATCCCATAACTTCATCAACCAAAGGATAGTGACCCAAAGGAAACTAAGAACTAGGAAATTTGAGGGGTTTGAAGTAGAAATTGCCATAGGAGATAGGGTACAATGTACAACAATAGTGCCTCAATTGGAAATTCTCCTAAGGAATGATCCCATCAAAGAAGACTTCTATGTGGTCCCCTTAGATGTCAACCTTATCTTGGGAACCCCATGGATATACTCCTTAGGTTGCTTTATGTTTGACATTCCAAACCAAATCATCTGTTTCCAACACGAAGGACAAGAAGTCATTATAAAAGGTTTACCAATTGGGACCCCAAAAGTAATTTCATGTAAAATAATGGAAAGGGTTTTTAGGTGAGGGAAGGGAGAGTGGGCTGCGAAATGTATGATACTTGAAAAAATCACCCCATAAGGAAAGGCCATCCACATAGATATCCAACCTATTATAAAGAAATATAGAAAAGTGTTTGAAGAAATTCCACCAAGGTTACCACCTAAGAGAGGGTTTGACCACACCATAGAATTGGAAGGAGAAAAATCATTCATAACCACTCCATATCGTCACCCCCATAAGTACAAAGAGGAGATAGAGAAAATTATCAAAGAACTAATAGAGATGGGGCATATTCAACCCAACTCTAGTTCTTTTGCATCATCCATAGTCCTTGTCAAAAAGGAAGATGGCACCATGAGAATTTTCATAGATTATAGAGCTCTAAAAGAAAGGACCATCAAGAATCACTACCCATCCCTTAGATTGATGAACTCCATAGTGCGAGGTTCTTTTCCAAGATTGATCTTTGGTCGGGTTACCACCAAATAATAATGAGGAAAGAAGATGTGCTTAAAACAACTTTCTGATGCCACTATGGATATTTTGAGTTCTTAGTCATGCATGCCTTTTTGGCTCACTAATGCCCCAACTACCTTCCAATCGTGCATGAACCATATTTTTTGTAAGCAACTCAAAAAGTTTCTCCTAATCTTCTTTGATGAAATCCTCATATACAGTAAAACATGGGAAGAGCACCTCCAACATATTGATGAGACCCTCAAGATTTTAGAGCAAGAATCCTTGTATGCCAAAGCATCAAAATGTGAATTTGGCATGGAGGAGATACTATACTTGAGCCACAAAATCAATTCCCAAGGGGTTAGTATGGATGAAGAAAAAATTGTAGCTATCAAGGAGTGGCCTAAACCTAAAATCTCACCCAACTAAGGGGCTTTGTAGGGTTGTGTAGTTATTATAGGTTCTTTGTGAAGGGGTTCTCAAAGATTTCCACCCCACTCACGGACTTAACCAAGAAGGGGGCCTTTTCCTGGAATGAAATAACCCAACAGGCCTTTGAAAGATTAAAGGAAGTCATGAGCTCATGTCGAGTGTTGGCCATCCCCAACTTCAGCTTACCCTTTGAACTAGAATGTGATGCATCTAAAGAGGGGATTGGCATAGTTTTGATGAAAAATAAGCATCCTATAGCTTTTTAAAGCCAAAAAATTACCCAAGCAGAAAGACACTACCCTATTTATGACAAAGAGATGTTAGCGATAATGCATGCCTTGGAAAAAAATTTCCAACACTTGGTCTGCACAAGGTTCCATGTAAAAACTGATCATAAAAGCCTAAGATATTTTATGAACCAGAAGGACTTGAATGACCATCAGCAAAAATGGGTTAGTCAGATACAAGCCTATGAATTTGACATCTAATATGTGAAGGGGAAAAACAATGTGGTAGAAAATGCCCTATCTAGGTGACCTTTCCTGAAAACTATGACTAGTATATCTGCAGATTGGAAATATGACATTATTTCATAATATGTCAAAGATCCCCAAGCCAATGAAATCTTGGAAGGACATCCCCCTAATGAAGAATACAAGGTGATAGAGGAACTCATCTTATATAAGGGTAGAATCTTTCTAGTGCCCAATTCCAATGTAAAATTGAAGATTCTTAACGAATACCGTGATAACCCACTAGCAAGGCACCAAGGGTACTAGAAAACATACAAACAAGTGAGGGAAAGTACTCATGGAAAAGGCTCAAGAAGGATGTGTTAAAATATGTGCAAGAGTGTATGAATTTCCAAAGGAATAAAGCCGAACAAATCCAACCATCCTGACTCCTACAACCCTCACCCATTCCCAATCAAAAGTGGGAAAGTATCTCTATGGACTTTATTACCGGATTGCCCAAAACTCAAGGGAAATATTGCATATATGTGGTGGTCAATAGGCTCACCAAATACACCCACTTATTTTCCATATCCACGAAGTATAAAGCACCCCAAGTGGCTGAACTATTCTTCAAAGAGATTTTCAAACTTCATGGTCTCCCAAAGAACATAGTCAATGATCGGGATAGCTGATTCCTAAGTCAATTCTAGCAAGAACTCTTTTGATTTTCTGAGACCAATCTCACACCAAGCACCAGTTATCATCCCCAGATAGATAGGTAGATAGAGATAGTCAACAAATGGATAGAAGGTTATCTAAGAAACTATGTCACTGGCCAACAAAGTGCTTGGGAAAAATGGTTGCATTTAGGGGAATGTTGCTACAATACCACACACCACATGTCCATAAAAATGAGCCCATTGAAAGAACTATATGGGTATGAACCCACCACCTTTGTGAATCTAATTACACAAGAGATCCAAGTGCCCCATGCTAAAGACTTTATACAACAAAGTATGGACATCCTGAAAAAACTTAAAGATAATTTATACCAAGCTCAAAATCAATAGAAGATGTATACAGATCAAAATCTCACAAAAGGGACCTTTGAGGTAGGGGATCTATTATTCCTATGATTGAAACCATACAAATAATCATCCCTCAAGTCCAATGGAGCAAAAAAAATAATCCATGATTTTATGGGCCTTATAGAATTTCAAGAAAGGTTGGGGAAGTAGCCTATGAGCTAGAGCTTCTCGAAGATAACCACATTCATAACATCTTCCATGTTTCAAGATTGAAGAAAATGATCAGTAAATAAGTGACCCCTTGTGTGGAGTTACATCCACTTGATGATGAGGGTAAATTGATTCTTGAGCTTGAAGCAATCCTTAATATAAGGGAGAAGCAGTTAAGAAACAAAAGCATCCAAGAGTTCTTGATAAAATGGAAGGGACTATAGGAAGAAGATGCTACATGGGAAGGAAAGGAAATCCTCAATCATCCAAACCTCCAAGTTGTTTGAGGGAAAGCAATTTAGGAGGGGAGGATTTTCATAACCCCATAGAATGAATTTTTTGTAATACATAAATATATTTCTATTTCATATATCTTGTACATATATTTCATTCACAAAGAACGCATATTAAATACAGAAAAAAAACAAACATTAAAAATTATATTTATATTTTAGATCACTAAATATGAGTTACCCATAACATAAATTAACCAATCTTAAACACATCTCAAATCGCGTCTCTCTCTAGAAGTACAATTCTCCCTAAAGTCACGTCCCATTAAAGGGACACACCTTCCTCCTCCATAAGATAGAAATAGGGGAGGCATTAGATGGTCAAATGGGAGAAGAAGATAGTAGATAAAAAGAGAAGAGAACCAAACTAAGGCAATCAAGCAACGACCAAGGTTATTTATCACTTAGCCTTAATATCTCATTCTTTTCTAAATCAAATCCAATGATTTTTGTAGAACTCTACTGAAGAATGTATTCAATCTATATATTATGGGAACCAATGATGTTTTTAGAACTCTATTGGTGAATGTATTTGATCTGTATATTATATGATTCATTGATGTTGCACAAACTCTGTTGATTAATGAATTCAACCCATACATTATATTTCTTGTCCCATATCTGTTGATTTGTCCACATTGACCCTTTGTTATGATTAACTTATGAGATCAATCCTCCATAACCCAATAGTCCCTAGGAAAGAAAGACTATGAACTCTGCATTATATTATTTCCTAGGTATCCCTTGATCGACCATATGGCAACATGATAAATAGCTTCCTTCAATCACTATGGCTCCAACCTCATTGCATCGTCCATACTCCCACGATGAATTCAAAAAGATTAGATTGCATTTATAATTGATTAATGATAAACTCTTTAGACTGCATTATCTTGGGCCTCATCTATTTTGGACAGAATATGATAAGGACTAACATGGATATATTAATGTGGTTGCATTTACACTTGCATTGTGATACATTACCATGATGTAGTTCATTTGGTTATATGCTTATGCAAATACTTTCTAGATATAATGGACGAATATAAATGAATGAATAATAAATGTATCTACATGTGACTGTACAAAGATTATCTTCTTCGTGCTTGTAACTCTATTAGGGAGGGAAAACCATGAGTAGAGTGGTGCCTAAAAACCCCACTTAAGGCTCCACCCCATTGGACCCAAGGTAGGGATGTGTCATTGAGGGGTGGTAAGCCCACTTAAGGTTCCACTAATCCTAATGAAAGGATCAGACCATGGAGGGGTGGGGGTCCCGCTTAATATTTTGATGTGGCCATGCAGGGGTGATAGGGCTAGGCCACTTTGACTTTATGATTCCTTTCTCCTAATAGGGTGAGTGTCTTCTGAGGTGTTGCCATGAGTGGATTATGTAGGTACTAAGCTACTAAGAAAGGAGGATTGTGATGAACAACCTCTTGAGCTTGGCATGAGGGCTTCAGGGCGAATCCACCCATGGCACTCCTCCTATGTTTTCCAAATTGCATTTATGATTATGTCTAATTTCGATGCTAGATATTAAAGCTAACATATAGATATGTGGACATGTATGAATATGGTGAGTGCAAGTGTTACTTCAAGAAGGCCATTAGGTAGGAGTAGAGACCCAAATCCTTCAACCTTTAAACAACTATAGAACCATAAAGGTAAGGGACATTGCATCCTTCTTATGCATCAAGATTTTGGTCAGGGTTTAATGATGAATATTGTAGTGTGTACATTGTGTGGTTTAATATGCTTCACCTTTGATTCACATGTACATGAGTTGATTTTAATGCACAATTCTTGTGTGCAGGAGTTGAACATATGGCATGATGTTTATCCTTGAATAGTTGTGTTTATGCTAGTTCTTCTTGAGTTATTTGGTGATATGTGGGTCATCTTATAGTTCTTCCCTTGGGCCTTTATTGGGGTGATGTTATCTATTCAGTTGTGATTGCTTGAGGACAAGAAATTTTAGGGAGGGTGGATTGTAATGTACCCCTTTCAAGTGACCATCAAATTTGGTGGTTTAGCCTATCATCCTGCCCTCGTAGGCTAATAATGGCATTTAGAGGACCCTGTTGTGGAGTTACCTAGCTCTCCAGTTGGCAGTTGACTGTATTTTCACCTCTGGATCTTTGGTATGTTCCGAGACATGGTTATTTAGGGGGTTTCTAGGTTCATTTGTGTATACTGACTATTTATAGTAAGTCAGTGTGTGGTTAGAGGCCAACCTTACTATTTTTAGTAAGGCATCTAAATGGGCAGAGTATGTAGTGGGTTAGCCTATGGTTTAGTGCAATTGATAAATGATGTTTATTACTAGGGCTATAATATTATAATTATTATTAAAGTTATTCTTTGATAATAATTAATTATAAAGTGCATATATTAATGACATATATTGACTTTATAATAAAGGTACATTTAATGATATAAATTCAAGTCATTATAAGTTTATGATGGGCACCCACTTTGAGGATTTAATTAAAAAGTTGACAAAAGAATATTTTAATATATTTTAATAATTCAAAAGTCCTCATATGAAATCGACCTCTTGGGGAGAAGTATATGAAGACATTTCATTCATTCTTGATCATTTATCAAAATGGCTTTGTGCTTTGCACTTTGGAGGTGGAGAACTAGGGTTTTTAGCTGCAACGATCTTGGAGAGCATAGGTTCTTCTTGAATCAAGCTTACTAAGGGTGTGAAAGATCATCGGAGGTTTTCTAATTGGTTGCTTCATACAGAGGCCACATTTGTGCTTCATTGAAGAAGAAATTCAAAAGTTTACAAGGGTTTTAAAGATTAATCCTTTGTTGATCATAAGTTGTTATTCGGGTATGATCTTATTATATATTCAAGCAATAATTAATCATAGCCTATCATTTGATATATATTCTTTCAAAATTTCTTGTTCTGCAATTTTATGTTTTATCTAGTAAATATTTCAAAAAACTACAAAACATTTGTGAAGCAAATATCTCAACAAGGGTGGGATATTACAGAAATCTACATAGTAGATTGGTTGATTGTAAATTCCCTAACCACTATTAAGGTGGTCTATAACTTTTACATTGTACTTTAAGTACTTTGACACTTTGGTAACATTACAAGCTTTCATTAGTTCTACTATGAATCTATAGTAATCTTTCATTCTCACCTCAAATTTTTTTCCTCACAATTAGACTAGTGGTCTTCCAAAGCGGGCTCATATTTTAAGAATGAGCCTATGACCTTGCTAATATTTCTAATAGAATAAAATATGGCTCTTGGGTCATTATATTGATCCATTATGTATATAGCCAACTCCACTTCCATAGTCTTGAAATTTTTTGTATTAGCACAAGAGTATACACCCATTTTTATAGGGAAGGAGTATCCTGATGATCTTGCTACGCACGGTAAAATCATTTCAATATTTTTATGTTAAAAGGAGGTTATAAACGAATTGTAAAAATAAGCGGTTGGATCGGGGTAAAATCTATGGTTAGGAGTAAAGTGCAAATTATTTGTAGCTCTTTAATTACAGATCAAGTTGGTATCAGAGCCTGTTTTGTAGGAAATTGCATAAGTGAATGCTAATCAAGTTGAAATTGAAGCAAGGAGAAGGTGCACTTACCGAGTTCAATTCTAAGATTGAAAAATGAAGGACTTTTCCATGAGCATAGATGACAGCTAAACAAAGTCCTAGAGAGCTTGATGAGAAATCTTTCTAGAAAGAATTTATCGAAATTAAGGCTATGGTGGAAGTTCTTTTCCAAGAGAGGCAAGAGCGATAGAAGAAAAAGGAACTCAATAATAGAAAGAAGAATGAAGGTGAATCCTCTTAAAAAGATGATAAAGGTAAAGGAGTAGGAGGTGGTAGTGACCCTCTTGAACCTCCATCCCCATCTTCTTATTCATCCTCTTCTTCCTCTTCGTCTAACTCTTCTAAAATGAAACAACCTGTACATCCTGAAGCTAATACACCTTTGTTAAAATTTGATGTTAAATTTGATTTTCCAATCTATAATGGAGAATTGGATGCAGAGAAACTCGATAATTGGATCAAACTCGACTATTAAGGGGGTCTATAACTTTTACATTGTACTTTAAGTACTTTGACACTTTGGTAACATTACAAGCTTTCATCAGTTCTACTATGAATCTATAGTAATCTTTCATTCTCACCTCAATTTTTTTTCCTCACAATTAGACTAGTGGTCTTCCAAAGTAGGCTCATATTTGAAGAATGAGCCTATGACCTTGCTAATATTTCTAATAGAATAAAATATGGCTCTTGGGTCATTATATGGATCCATTATGTATATAGCCAACTCCACTTCCCTAGTCTTGAAATTTTTTGTATTAGCACAAGAGTATACACCCATTTTTAAATGGGGAAGGAGTATCCTGATGATCTTGCTACACACAATAAAATCATTTCAATATTTTTATGTTAAAAGGAGGTTATAAACGAATTGTAAAAATAAGCGGTTGGATCAGGGTAAAATCTATGGTTAGGAGTAAAGTGCAAATTATTTGTAGCTCTTTAATTACAGATCAAGTTGGTATCAGAGCCCATTTTGTAGGAAATTGCATAAGTGAATGCTAATCAAGTTGAAATTGAAGCAAGGAGAAGGTGCACTTACCGAGTTCAATTCTAAGATTGAAAAATGAAGGACTTTTCCATGAGCAGAGATGACAGCTAAACAAAGTCCTAGAGAGCTTGATGAGAAATCTTTCTAGAAAGAATTTATCGAAATTAAGGCTATGGTGGAAGTTCTTTTCCAAGAGAGGCAAGAGCGATAGAAGAAAAAGGAACTCAATAATCGAAAGAAGAATGAAGGTGAATCCTCTTAAAAAGATGATAAAGGTAAAGGAGTAGGAGGTGGTAGTGACCCTCTTGAACCTCCATCCCCATCTTCTTATTCATCCTCTTCTTCCTCTTCGTCTAACTCTTCTAAAATGAAACAACATGTACATCCTGAAGCTAATACACCTTTGTTAAAATTTGATGTTAAATTCGATTTGCCAATCTATAATGGAGAATTGGACATGCAGAGAAACTCGACAATTGGATCAGACAAGTTGAAGTTTATTGCAAGTTTAGACATCCAAATTTGATCGCTCCCATACGATCAAATTTACTTATCTATTTATCTATTCTGCCAATATTAATTTATTTAAATTAATATTACACTTCCCACCTAAGGTTCTTAAAGTATTTAATTTAACAATTAAATGCTTTACCTTACCCCCTTTTTCCTCTCTAAATTAAATAAATACATCAATTAATTTAATTTAGTCATCTTAACCATTTTTGAATTAAAAATCAATTTAAAATTCTTTTCTCTCTCCTTATCACGTCCTCCATAATCCCTCTCTAATCTGGATTAATTTAATTAATTCATTATTAGAATGTGCATCCTCTTAATCAAGGATTAATGTCACATCCTCCTACATTTTCCACTTGCTTCTAATCTCTCATTAGTTATCCTAATCAAATATTTGCACAACCTTAATCAAAGTCATTAGCCACTTTTTAGTCAACCTGTTCATTTTCTTTTCTTGGCATTAATCCTCTTTCCCATGTGAATTTTTAATTTACATTTATTCATCCTAGGTCTCTCTCCTCCCCATGTGAATTTTTAATTCACATTTTATCCTTCCAAGACTTCTAGAACATTTGACTTGTCACCTCATCCACATGTGACCAATTCCCACCTTTTTGGAGACCCTCTCTTATCCATTAGATTCTTCTAAGAATGTGAATTTTTAATTCACATTTGTTTCTCCAACCACTTTCTCATTTCCCATGGAGATTTTTGAGGAATTCTAAAATTCCTCAAATGTCACTTTCCTTCTCACTTGGGGACAAGAGGTTCCTTTTTGAGGAAATCTTCTCACTCCCCAAGGTCTTTGAAAGGTACTTGTCCTTCCTCCACATCATGTACTCTCCTTCCACATCACCTATGCATCATCTCACCCTTAGCCACTTCACATTTCACATGTCAAGATATGAGGGATTGTGAGTCCTCAACTCACCATAGCCCTACATCTTGACCTTGGTGGCTCAATCTCAACCATTGAATTCTCTATAGAATTCAACACTTAGTTATTTTTCAACCTTATGCTATCATTTTGTGCACTCACTTTTCTCTCATCTAGCCATCCATTTTAGCCATTTTTGTATTTGCATCCCATCACTTAATTAATCTTGCATTTATTTACATCAATAGCCATCCAAGGAGCATACAAAGCAATCCAAATCAAAGACCAACCAAGGAATTTTAGCAGCAAAGAAGGTATAATCGTCTTGTAATTTTCATTTTAGCTTATTTCTTTACTTTAACAATTTCTTAGGCTAATCTTGAGGTGTCCCTTTGTGTTTTCTTTCATTGCATTATTGTTATTTTTGCATATTTAGGGTTGATAAACATTTAGGATCACATTTTTGGCACACCCGGTGGGACACACAAGCGAGTTCCTCTATTTTACGTTTGTTGTTGTTGAGTTGTTTGTAGGAATAGGTTGCAGAGGGTGACTGTGCCCTCGTGGTTACTGCAAAGGGGCGACTACGCCCTCTTGGTCATTGCAGAGGGGCGACTACACCCTCCTGGTCACTGTAGAAGGGTGACTATGCCCCTGATTTGAATTTTGTTTGCTAACATTTCATTGTAGAAGGGCGACTATGCCCCTGATTTGAATTTTACTTTCTAACATTTCACTGCAGAAGGGAGACTACGCCCCTGATTTGAATTTTTCTTGTTAACATTTCACCGCAAAAGGGAGACTACGCCCCTAATTTGAATTTTGTTTTCTATCGTTTCACTGTAGAAGGGCGACTACGCCCCTGATTTGTATTTTTCTTGCTAATGTTTCACTACAAAAGGGTAACTATGCCCCTAATTTTAATTTATCTTGCTAACGTTTCACTGCAGAAGGGCAACTACACCCCTGATTTGAATTTTGCTTGCTAACATTTTTCTGCAAAAAGGCGACTGTGCCCTCTTGCTGCTACACCCTCCTGGTCACTGCAAAGGGGCGACTACGCCCTCCTGGTCATTGCAGAGGGGCATCTACACCCTCTTGGTTACTGCAAAGGGTCAAATATTCCCTCCTGGCCACTGCATAGGAGTGAATTTTCCCTCTAGTTATTGCAGAGGGGCGAATACGTCCCAAAACAATACATTTTGAGGGGTAAAACGACTGTTTTAGCTTAGTTTTTACTCCAATTTTTTGTTGTTTTCAGATCTTAACCCCCTAACATTATTTTTTGCAAGGATATTGGCATTTTTGCTAACATTTTGCAACATATTCTTATGAAGAAAGAAGGATAAAACAACTAATGTTTGCTTGCAGGACCTTCTGTTTACACAGATTTCCAAAGCTATCCTTGTGCTTTTTTCGTTAATCTAGGAACATAGTTTAATTAGGGGATAATATCTATTGTTTGTTGTGTCTATCTGTTTTGGTGTTACCCAAAGGGGGCATTAATTTGTTTTTACTTTCCCCTTGCACTTCATGTGAGCCTGGGGAGTAGTTGGAAATGATTAGTGTCTTGTTTCTAGTGGGACCTCCTTGGGGATTTCATCACCCCAAGGGACGATCCCAACCACGCGTATCGACAGGGTATACAAAGGGGGGAGGGAAAAAGTTGTACCTCAATCCAGTTGTGTCGTAATTGGTGAAGCATCAAAGCTAGGGTGATACCTAGATAGATGTGAAGAGTTGGTCTGAGCACTTCAGTATCTCGCTGGGGTTCCCAACTCACACTTGTGATAGGCTGGTGTTCACAGTTGTGCCTCACGTACTGAGAGTATATCGAGGAATCCCTAGACACCTTGTGCATCCTAGATTAAGACCTTTATTGGCCATACCCTTAACACTAATCATAGGATTATGCTTGTTTAAAAGTGTTCTCTTGTGAGAAACCAGTAAACATTTTTGAAAAATTGGCCTTATTTTCCTTGCCATATTCATTTTCATCAAAATCAAGTCTTTGTTTGCTATAGTGGGGGGTGAATTTTCCCTTCTATTTGCTACAGTGGGGCGAATTTTCCCTCCTATTTACTGCAGTGGGGTGAATTTTCCCTCCTGAATAGTGAAAATCACCCTGTTTAGCTTCGTTTATCCCCTAAACCATCATCTAATCACTCCAAACCTTTATCTAATCATCCCAAGCCTCTGTTTTGTCATTCTAAACCTCTGAAACCCTAGTTTGATTATTCCAAACCTCCATTTTATCATTCCAAATCTCTGTTTAGCTTCCAAATTTTTTGTTTAATCATCCAAAATCTTCATTATTCATCCCAAACATCCATGCATTTATTCTCTTGATCCGCCCACTCATTTTGAACTTTTTGGTTACAACTCATTTGGAAAGCCCATATCATCACATAGTGAACTTGATTCACCAAAATCTTACCATTTGCATCACCTAAGTCGTATCACATCAACACCAATCATCATCAAATCACCTTAACCTTGTGTTAAAAAGCTATTACCGAAGTTGACCTTAGCATTTTGAATTTGGTTTTTATCCTTCATATCAATCATTAACTTTCACCCAAATCAATTTACTTCCATCTTGAGGTGAATTTTGTGTCATAAGTTATCATCCTTGGCCCAAATCAATCCATTTCTATCCTGAGGTGGATTTGGTGTCGTGATCATCCGTTGGATCAATCAATGCTCTAGGTCACTAAGGGCGATGTTTTTTGACTAAATTTGGATTCCCTCACCTCTTCCATCATCGAATCGCACCTACCCAATCACTCAATCTATTTTATCTAATCATCCAATCAAACCAATCACACTTATCCACTTATCTAATCAATCCAATCACATCCAACCCAATCCAATCTATCTTAACAATCCAATCAAAATCTGATCTAATCTATCCAATCAAAATCCAATCTTAACCAATCCAAATCCAACCTCATCCAATCAAAATCAAATCGTGCATCAAGGAAATCTTTTTAATCTGCCCATAGCACATTTGCATGCCCGTTCAAACTAGGAGACAAGCTAAGAAGAAAATGGCACAACAACAAGGTCAAAATTCTCAAGTGAACATGTCTCAAGATCTTAATAACAATGCAAATCCTATAAATGGTGCAAATATCTCTCCAAATCCTAACAATGGAGTAAACATCTCCCAAGATCCTCATAATGGAACTTCATCACACTCCAACACCGAAAATCAAAACTCACCACATGGTGAAGAGAGTATTGCTAATCAACCCAAACTCACACTTGAGGAACATTTCAGTAATCCTACCAATGTACAAATGACTGACTGTCTTTTCAAAAAATATAGGGAAGAAATCTTGGCCCACCTAATTGAAAAAGGTGTCAAACCTCCATTAGGTGTTGACTTATCCAAATATAGGAGCTCCACATCTAATATACCCCAAGGTTCACAAAATGCACCTGATGGTTCATACATCCCCAATGTTCCTCGAATAGAGGGTTGGCATCAACCTGAATTTGGAAATGTCATTCTTTATCATGTTAACCACCCCCCACATGTTCCAATCTTAGTTATGAGCGCTCCTCAAGTTCCTGATCCCAATAATCCTTTCACCTATGGTATGCCACCAAATATTCCACAACCTGTGCCATTAATGCTAATAACACCACCCCTTTCTAGTCAACCTCCCGTCAACGCTAAGGGAAACCCTTTTACCACATTGCTTCCACCTCATGGGGCCACAAATCTACCACTGCTTTCGTATACATCTCAACAAACTCATCAATCTAACCTACCACCTCAATTACCTCTACAAGGTACATCCCAACCAAATGTTCCGGTTGGTACCCAACAACCTCCTTTGCAAAATGCCTCTACATTATCTCAACCACCTCATCAACAACAACCCCCGTAGAATGCTTTAGTTTCATCACAACAACCACCATACCAATCGCAAGGCAATCCATCCCGGTCGCTCACCCAGACCATATCCTTGTTCCTCGCATCCATTTTATGTCCACAAGCTCAACCACAACACAATATCCCATCTCAACCCACACAATAGTCAACATCACAACAACCTCCTCAACATTATTACTATCATAACCAACAACAATTCTAGCAACAACCACCCTGTGTAGCCTCCCAAAAATCACAGTAGTACCTTCAATACCAACAAATCAATCTGTAATATCACATTCAAGCTCTTCAACATTTGGTCGCACAATCTTATCAAACAAATCCATACTATACCGCACAACAACAACCTCCATACCAACAAACACCCCCAACACATCAATAGGGAACACCATCCTCTCATTATCAAAATCCTTATGTCCATCTTCAAACATTATCTCAATAAAATCCACAGTCATCATATCATCCCTATCCATCCAACCCACCTACCTTGATTGTACAACCATTCAATGTGGATCTATTAGAAATTAAATCTTCTTTGAAAGATCTCCAAGCAGGACTTGTAAACAATCCTTTAAATTCGAAGATATATGTGTTAGAAACCAAGATCATATTTGCAAACTGAAAGGACCTTCCACAGAAGAGAAAATCAGAAAAGGCAGAGATATTGCAAAAAGATGTGCAACATTATTATTCGAGAATTCAATAATTACATGATAATGACTTGCTTTATAAAAGCAAAGATGCATAAACCTAATCTTATCTTGAGCAATGAGATAGCTCAAAAGATAAAGATAAGATCCTATAACTTAGGAATTAAATAAAGCCTAAGTAAACTTATGCAAATGTGTAATTAAATATTAATTACACCAACACCCCCCATAAGTGCAACTTAGGGAGAAGCAAAATTATTATGCAAAGATGAGTCCCAACAACAAGGCCTAATCAGGTACTCATGTACAAATGCAATGATGAGGTAGAGAAGGAAAACCCAGTAGGACAAAACTCCCCTACAATGAGATGACTGCTACAAAGAAGCACTGGAAGAACATTATGGAGTAACACTGGAACCACAATCTGAAAAGCAAGGAAAGATACCTCTGTCTACAAGAAACCAAAATTGGAATCATGATAATGTGATAGTAGACCCGATGCCACAGAACACTGGAAAACTCACAAACTAGAACAACCCTGGAATCTATGAAGCAACAATAGATGAGATGATGACAGAATCTGGAAGCCGTGTATCTCGATGCCGATGCCAAACTATGACTAAAACTTTTCCATGGGAAGGAGTACCAAAAATAGACTTTGGAACATTAACCATAAAAACATGGCCCTCAAACTGAGAAGAATTTGAACCAATGAGGATCAAGAAACATAATATCCCAACTAAAGTGTGAACCAATGAATCCGACATGTGTCAAGCTAAAGCAAGAATGTGGCCAAAAGAAACTAAGAAACCAGATAGACTCATACGAGTTGCCATCAAAACAAAATGGATATGGAGATCAAAGTGAAAACTACACTCTAATCAGATTTATTATGCAAGAAACCCCTCTGAATGGAACTTTATCATAGTTCGTTTATTACAATAACCCAACAATTGTAAAAGGAGAGAATGCTAATGCATGCATAAATAGAAAATAACATGATGTGGTACTGAAATGAAGTACAAATATTCAAGTTTCACCTTTCCAACTGCCAAAACATCCAAGTAATCTCCAAAACACCCATCGGGACAAATCTGGAATAACGAAAAACTTGGGATAGATACAGAAAAAGGTGCATGGACAACAAGATAGAGCTCCTCAATACCTTTCCAATTCCGCAAAGAAGACGAAAATCAGAGATTGTGGCAAAAAGTTATGAGCTCGGAAGTCATAAATGAACATCTGACTTCAAATAGTAATAAATGCAAATAAATAGAAAAATACTAAAAAAACTACACCACAGGATAGTGCTCGGAACCAGCTTTCTGACGATATTTTGTTTTTGAAAATCCGAGTTCGGATGCAAAAGTTATGCCCAAACTACCAAAACTTGCTCCAAAAAGGTTTGGAGTTAAGCCTGGCGGCTGGGCTAACCACTAGCATTAACCGCTAGCATTAGCCACTAGTGGTTAACCACTAGCGGTTAACTGATGGCGGAGCCCATAAACTCTGGTTTTTTTAAATTTTTTTCTTCAATTGTGTGCCGTACCAAGCCGTACAACCCAAAAATGAAAAAAAATTACCTCCCGGAGTCATTGTGTCCGATTTTGATGATTTGACAATCGATTTTGGGGTTTTTGGGCATGCTAAACATGATGGTGAGGTCCGTTTGGGCTGAAAACGCTCCAAAATTTCAGGTACGCTCTAGATCTGGAAACCCTCATAAACTTCAAATCCTCGTAGATTTGACAAACGGAGGCCTTTTTCGATGAAACGAAAGGAAAACCTGACTGTTCTGGTAGCTCTGGATTCAATGGAATGCTCAGATCTGATCCAAAATGCTTCATAAATAAGCTCAAGGAATGAAACCCTTGAGGAACCTCGAACGTACTTTGCAATGAATTTCTCCAAAAAATTGAGAAGGAGCTGCAAATCAAGGCTTTGATACCATGTTAGAAACCAAGATCAGATTTGCAAACCAAAAGGACCTTCCATAGAAGAGAAAATTAGAAAAGGAAGAGATATTGCAAAAAGATGTGCAACATTATTATTCGAGAATTCAATAATTACATGATAATGATTTGCTTTATAAAAGAAAAGATGCATAAACCTAATCTTATCTTGAGCAACAAGATAGCTCAAAGGATAAAGATAAGATCATATAACTTAGGAATTAAATAAAGCCTAAGTAAACTTATGCAAATGTGTAATTAAATATTAATTACACCAACAATATGTCCCTATCCATTTGGTCCGTCCATCTCACTAATTCCCTTCCTGAAGCACTTTGAGATACCAAAATTTGACAGATACAAGGGAAACAAAGATCCAAAGGCTCACTTGCAATAGTTTTACTCCCAGTGTCAAGAAGTTATGCACAACGACAACTACCTCTTGCGATTATTTCCATGAAGCTTGTCAGGTAATGCCCTAGAATGGTTCATGGGTCTAGAATGAGGGTCCATAAAATCCTTTGCAGATCTTTCAGAAAAATTTGTTTCCTACTTCTCCTTCAATTTGGAAAAAGACATTGATACTTTGGACCTTCTTAAGGATATGCAACGTGAAGGTGAAACCTTTGCTAGCTACCTTCAAAGGTGGCGAGCACTAGCAAGCCGAATGAAAACCCCTCTCAAACAGAAAGACATGGTCACTCTCTTTGTGGAAAACTCACATCCCAACATGGCTCACAACTTCATATTGCATTGTGTTACCACTTTCACTAAAATAGTGGAAAAAGGACCTATCCTTGAACACGCCCTTGTTGCCAAGGGGCACATCAAGATACATAACAATGAAAAAGAAAGGCCATTCAGCGATAAGTCACACTTTTGGAACAAGAACAAAAACACAGTGAATGATGGTGTCACTGACACTAAACATGTTCAGGTGGCTAGCACATCCCAGATGCAACCACCATCTATACCTAACGCCATAGCTGTGCCACAAGGGGCATCTTGTCCTCCTCAATAGTCAAACCAGAATAGGCAAGGGAATGGAAAATGCCAATATACTCAATTACAAGAACCCTTGAGCATCATATTCAATAAGTTGTTACAGGTCAACTATCCAATCACGTACCCTGTCACCAAACCGCTTGATGAATCCAAACCCAAACCAGATTGGTTTAGGGAGAATGAATATTGTGAATTCCATAAGATAAAAGGGCACACTTTGAATAAATGTCAAGGTCTCAAAAATTATGTCCAAGATCTTATTGATCGAGGAGATATCAAAGTCGATCCCTGTCAAGCTTCATCATCCAATGCTCAATTACAGATATACCAAAATGCCTTCCCTAACCATAATCAAGGCGCACACACCTCCAATAACAATCCCCAAGACAACAACACAAATAATATAAGCTATAAAAATGTATCCCTCAATTATGATGGCATTATCCATTACATTGAACAGGTAGAACCTCGTATATCTATGATACATGTTAAGGCTAAAGATCCCCAATGTGTTGTTGCTACCAGAGGGTCCCACATTACTGTCCCTACAGCCTCCACATCCACCCAATAAAATCCTGTGAACTCTCCGTATAACATTCTTGATCACTTAGGGAAGACCCTTGCTCAGATTTTAATCTTAGATCTACTTAAGTCTTCTCCCGTACATCAAGAAATACTCAACAGAGCTTTATAAGAAACCCACGTACCTAATGAAATCGATCCCACATAGTTCCAAGCTTTAGTAGGACACCTGGCTTTGTCTTACCAACTACACTTTAGTCAGAATGACATGCCAAATATTGATGCCAATCACAACCGTCCCTTGCACATTGAAGTCCTAGTTGCCCGTCATAAAATAAAAAGGGTCTTGGTAGATAATGGCTCTTCCCTCAATCTATGTACTTTGAAGTTCATAAAATAGGTAGCATATACTTAGGCAGATTTGAGTAATCAAATCATCACAATTAAGGCTTATGATAATGCAGAAAGAAATTATGAAGGGATTATTAGTCTTCCTATGTAGGTTGGACCTATAGTTCAGTATACTACTTGTCATGTCCTTGATCTGGACTTACCATATAATCTCCTCCTCGGCCACCCATGGCTCCATGCCATGTAAGCCGTACCCTCCATGTACCATCAATGCCTAAAGTTCCCAGTTAATGGACAAGAGATCACCATTTATGCTGACCCACAACCATTTGAGTACTATCGCGCTCTAGAAGCATCATTTCCCCATTTGCATTATTGTCCTGGGGTCAAAATGTGGGCATCTCAATTATCATTCTCCAATTCATCATCCACCATGACAGCTGCTCCATCTTCTACCACCAATCCTACTGTCACCAAAGTCCAGATCATTGACAAGGGGTGTGGTGAATATGAAATGCATACCACTCTAAATGTGGCAACCATGCCACCATCACCACACATGTACGACCAACCTTCTCAGGCTACTCCAAACGAAGACAAGCCTATCACCTTCAGTGCAAAAAATATTTCCACTACCACTTTCTGATTTCCTAGTATAAAGATAGATGCACCAGAAGAGGATATCAGTCAGTGGGTATACCGTGAAGATCCCCAACCAAATCCTCCTCTAAAATAATACTTTCAGGGAGTATACCCTTGGTCAACTAAGCTCACAGAAAATCATAACTACCAAGGTGGAGGCCTAGGTAAGGAAGATCAGGGATGGTTGCAACCTATTGATGTATCAAAGCTGCCACATAATATAGGCCTTGGATACGACAAAAAATAGAAAGGCCTTGCAACATCATCTAATACCTCTAATAGTGTTACTGTGGAGAATGGTCCCTTGGAAGACACACCTGAGGAATAATCTATCATACGTGCGTACAATGATGATGATCACACAGAACTGTCATCCATGTTCGACTGCTTATCCGTCTATACCATCAGCCTTTCTCTTTGCCATCTCGAACTCATTGATTGGGACCTACGTGATAGCACACTTTCCAAGGTATCCCTAGATACATATGTCAATCTCATGTTATTGGGGGAAGATGAACACTCTAGTTGCAAGAATAAAAACAAGAAAAATAAAAAACAGTCATCTAGTGAAAACCTCCCTGAGGCACTTCCTGACCTGGAAAAAGTAAAAATAAACGACGCATTCAACAGTGAAAACCTCGAAGAGGTGCTGGAAGATGGAGATGTTCATCTTCCCCTTGTGGGAACTCAATTATCCACACGGTCATCCATCCTAATTGAAGAAACTCAAGAAGTTAACCTAGGTTCTGTTGAAAAACCTAAGATCACTTATGTGGCCAAGTCACTATCAGAGCAAGAATATTCAGTCTTTGTTTAGCTGCTCCAAGATGGAATCATTAACTTTGCTTGGTCATACTTAGACATGCCAGGCTTAGACCCTACTTTAGTAGTTCATCATCTGGATGTTCGCCCAGATGCCAAGCCTATCAAACAGAAGCTCCGAAAAATGCATCCACAAGTAGCATTATTGGTCAAGGAGTTAGAAAAATTACTGGATGCTAGTTTTATCAGACCCATTGACTACTCTGATTAGATCTCCAACATAGTGCTTGTTGGAAAACCAAACAAATACATTCAGATTTGTATAGAATTTCGGGATCTCAACAAAGCCTGTCCAAAAGATGACTTCCCAGTACCCAATATTGACATGTTGGTCGACCTTACTGCAGGACATGAGATGTTGTCCCTTATGGACGGTTTCTTTGGTTATAATCAGATCTGAATTGCACCTGAAGATCAACACAAGACCACTTTTACAACACCTTGGGGCACTTTTTGCTACAATGTTATGCCCTTTGGTCTCAAGAATGCGGGGGAAACATATCAGAGGGAAATGACTATACATTTTCCATGACCTCATCCATATTATCATGGAAGATTATGTTGACAACTTGCTAGGAAAATCCAAAACCAGAGCAGAGCATCCTGCCATACTAAAAAAGATCTTCGAGCGGCTAGAACATTACAAGCTATGACTAAACCCAAAATAGTGTGTCTTTGGTGTTAAATCAAGGAAATTGTTGGGTTTCATAGTCTCTTGAAGAGGCATTGAAGTTGACCCCACTAAGGTAAAATCTATTTTGGATATGCCAACCCTACGCACTCTAAAAAAATTAAGAATTCTCCAACGTAAACTACAATCCATCCACCAGTTCATAGCCCAACTTGCAGATAAGTGTCAATCATTCACCCATCTCCTGAAAAAAGACTCTTCCTTCAAATGGAACCAACAATGTTAGATAGGTTTTGATAAGATCAAGGAATACTTGGCTCATCCACACCGCCACTTTAGTCACACTGGGGGCATTGTTGGTACAACATGATGAATCATCAAAAGAAAGAGCAATCTACTACATCAATCAAACACTGGTTGACTATGAACTAAACTATTCACCCATGGAGAAATCCTGCCTTGAAGTAGTCTTCAGTACACAAAAGCTCTAACATTACATGCTTAGCCATCTGGTCAAATTAATAGCAAAAATTGATCCACTAAAGTATTTGTTATCTAGAACCACTTTAACTGGTCGCACGGCCAAATGGGTCATGCTCCTAAGTGAATTTGGCATAAAGTACATGGATCACAAAGCCATAAAGGGACAAATCATAGCTGATCAATTGGATGAGGCACCAATAGTGGATGCTTATCCTCTAGTCAATGAATTTCCAGATGAAGAAGTTTTCATAGTTACAGAAACACCGGCTTAGATATTGTATTTTGACGGCTCATATACTCATAATGGATCAGGCGCAAGAATTTTTTTGGTTGCCCCTCAAGGTGACTACATTCCAAAATTGTTCAGGATAGAATTCCCATGTACGAACAACATAGTAGATTATGAAGCTCTCCTCATAGGCCCCCAAATTGCCAAGCAGTGACACATAACTCACTTGAGAGTCTTTGGTGATTCATTGTTGGTCATTAAGCAAGTTAATGATGAATTATTAACAAAAGATGATAAGTTGTTACCCTATAAACGCATGGTGGATGACTTCAAAAAACATTTCACCTTCATACTATTTGACCCAATCCCTACGGTATAGAACAAAGCAGTTGATGCAATAGCTACTATTGGCTCCTTGATTGACATGCCTAATGATTGAATAAAATGTGAGTTCCTTGTGGAACAACTTTTAATCCCAACATATGATATCCCAGAGGTTGACATGGTGTGTGACATTGTATGTCTCGCTTCCCCATGGTACCAAGACATATATACTTATCTGCATGATAATATTTTACCCCCAGACCTCACACAAAACCAAAAAAAATCCTTTATTCAACGTTCAGCTCGATACATTATCGTCGGTGATACGCTTTATCATCATGGGTATGATGGAACCCTCCTTAGATGTCTGAATGAGACCGAATCTCATACTACACTAACAAAGGTACATAGTGGTGTTTGCGGGGCTCATTCAAATGGCATGGCTTTGGCCAAAAGGATTCTTCGAGCTAGATATTATTGGCCTACATTAGAACATGATGCCTGTGAGTTCATGAAGAAATGTCTTCCTTTCCAGCAACATGTAGATTTGATTCATGCTCTGGCACAGGACCTTCAACCCCTACTAGCACCATGGAATTTCTCTCAATGGGGTTTCAACTAAATTGGCAAGATTTACCCACCCTCTTCCAACGACCATACATTCATAATTATTGCCACTGAATACTTTACCAAATGGGTGGAAGCAATGCCACTCTCACAAATCACCGATACTCAATTTTCAAAATTCATCCTTTACCATATTCTTTGCAGATATGGTATTCCATCCACCATCCTATCCGATAATGGAAAACCTTTTAATTACTGCCATACATTCATAATTACTCCCAAGATTTACCATCCTATACTCAATTTTCTCTCAATGGGGTTTCAACTAAATTGGCAAGATTTAGCCACCCTCTTCCAACGACCATACATTCATAATTACTGCCAATGAATACTTTACCAAATGGGTGGAAGCAATGCCACTCTCACAAATCACTGATACTCAATTTTCAAAATTCATCATTTACCATATTCTTTGCAGATATGGTATTCCATCCACCATCCTATCCGATAATGGAAAACCTTTTAAAAACCAAGCCATGAAAGATATCTATGACACCTTTCACATCTAGCATCGTTGGTCAACACCTTATTACCCCCAGGGTAATGGTCAAGTAGAAGCAACCAACAAGACCCTTATCCGCATCCTCAAGAAGGTTGTCAATAACACTGGTCGAGATTGGTACCTCCATATTCATTCCGCCCTCTCGGCATATCGCATCTCCATCTACATACCTACAAGCACCACCCCCTATTCTTTAGTATATGGTGTTGAATCCATCTTGCCAATCGAAGTTGAGATCCCATCACTAAGGATTTATCTAAAGAACCTTATCAATGAGGAGGACGTTCAAGTTGCACGACTTGCACAGCTAGAGTTACTTGATGAAAGATGAATCAAAGCCTATGATCATCTACAAGCTTAAAAAAACTGCCTCAAGTGTAACTACAACAAGAAGGTTCATCCTTGACAATTCTAGATTGGTGAACTAGTCCTTTAAGAAAACTAGCATACTCAGCAGGACTGTGATAAGAAAGGAAAATTTGAAGCAAATTGGTTGGGTCCTTATATCATAACTGATAAATATGGATCTGGGGATACAAAATTGCTACCCTTGAAGGAGAACCCCTAAAAGAGCCTATCAATATCATGCATCTAAAGAGGTTCTACACCTAAATCCGCTTGGTAACCCTACCTGCAAAAATACAAAAAAATCAAAAAATCAAGAAAATAAAATATATATATATATAGTAAAGAGAAATAAATTCGTCCTATGGTGAAAACCACTTTTGGTGGCACCTTGGATAAGTATAGGTGGTGAAAACCTATTCATAGGCATCAGTTTTAGAGGGATTAACCATTATCTAACTGGCGTCCTAGTTATTTTATGCTTTCATCCACCCTATCATCCTCACCCATCCCATCCTTGGCCGCTTGGTATATATCTTGATTAAGCATTGGATGATCCACCTTGGCTATCCCTCATCCTGAGCTTTTTGGTATTCCACTTTGAGCTTGTGTTTTTCATTTGATCATCAACCTATTGGTGTCATCATATAGGATCATCCATCGTGTTAGTCTCCATCTATATCTCATCCTGTCACGTCGGTCTTCTCATCCTTAGTCGAACTATGTTGCCCCTGTGGTTCCACGTAGGCAAGGTTGATCATTTGATCCTCCCCCAGAGAATTTTTGTGTCATGTCTTGTGTCATTCATCATCGGTCACCATGGTCTTCTTTTTTCTTTATCCACAGTCTTTTGAAGATCTATGAGGGCTCTACGCTTTCATGTAGGCAAGGCTCATCTACGATTAGCCCCTGAGCCCCTAGGTCTGTAGGATGTGTTAGTATTTTATCTTGTGAATTGTCTCTTGTAATGTGTCATCAAGCTATGCCCTTATATAACTGGTTATTAACAAACGAGATCCACTAATATCAGTAAATCCAATCGGTTCTGAATATCATGTGTCATATCGATCTTTTAGCTTAGTATCCATCATCGGTCCCAACAAGATGCATCCTTCCTAACAGACCTCATCAACCTCATCCATCCTCTCGATCCTCTGGAAAAGGACATTCAAAATTTGATTGCGATCATTTGATACTTTTGGTTTTTGTTTTTCATTTGAGCTCCCTATTATAATTAGTTAAGATCACCATAATCTATCATATTATGGTGTGTCTTGGCTAATTCACATAGGGGCATATCTTGATCTTTTATTATTGTTGTCTATTGGGTTGTCCCGCGTAGTACCCACCAAGATCCCTGTGATCTTGTTTTACGTTGGGACATCCCTTTATGCTTGTGGTTATCCCGATGCCTGGCCTGACCAAAGTTTTCACTACTTTGGGGTGTTGGGATAGCCTTCTTGTTTGTATGTTTGTCTCATGCATTAGATGCTAACTGGCCTTGGTTGCCCATACCTTGGCACTTGGTATCTTATGCTATAGCAAAAATCAGTGCTTTGAAGATGGAAAATCATATTAGGATTGCATTTCATCATCTCTTGCATTGCATTCACCCTATGATTTTGGTTGTGCAAATACTTACCCCGCTCTCTCCCATTCGTCTCAGGATATTAAAAGTTATTGATAGGTGCCAAATTACACCCATTTTCCCCAATCACTACACATACATATTTCCCCCCTTTTTCTTTTCATTTCAGTCCTTATTGACGCTTACGACCATGTGTTATTACTTATCATGATTTACTATTGTTGATTCATTACAACCTTAACTCCATTACACGTGCATTATCATCTACACATATTAGGTTCATTCTACTATTCATACATACATTGTTGTCTACATCGTAATATGTTAGAATCACACATACATCACCACCTGCATCGTAACATTCTTCGAATCATGCATACATTGCCACCTGCATCACAACGTGTTAGACTCATAATATATCACATCCTGCATGTATAAAACATTCATAAAAGCATCTACATAAGCCATCATACACATATACATACACATCAATAACTCACATAAGCATCCATACATAAACATCTACATAAGCCATCATAGATTAAACATATGCATACATCATATCAACATATAAGCATTTGCATTAATAAAATCATCCATAGTCCATAAATGCATAAACATGATCACTCATCCAACACATGAATATGGTGTCAATAAGGACTATCATATATCATATATAAATATACCAAAAGTACAAATTACATCTCATAATCATGACTATCACATGAATCATATCATAATAATTTAGTCGATGTCATCATATCTATGATCATCATATACAAAAATCATCAGAGCAAAATACCAATACAAGGTCCTATAAATAACCACTGTCACTATGACCTATCCATCCACCCTGCACCTGTCAACAACTCAGTAACCTGTCATCTACCAAATTAGTTGCCCACATCTGATCTCTGAGGTGAATCAGGTACTGATCGCCTACCTAGTGAAACCCCTTGTGAGTCACTGAAACCTTAGGTCTACATCCCCAATGTCTAGAATGGCACTAGCATCCGTGGTGTCTACCAAACATACTAGAACAACTGCTATGTCGGGTCTGGAACTACATGATAATATGCGGTCATCCAAAATCCTGCGTCCCTCGCATTCTCTTCTCGCTCAACAACCTGGACTCGAGTGGAATTCTACTCCTGACGATATCTATCTCGATCTCTAGTGATCACTCTCCTCTCCTGCTCCTAGGCCTCCTTGGATAATCGTAACTGTGCAATCTCTTCCTGAACCTGATCTCTCATCTCCTCAGCAGCCATTGCCCTAGCCACTACTGCATCTCTCTCCCCCTATAACCCCTGTATATCTGCCCCTATCACATCACCAACTTGTTTTGTTTACAACTGAGCCACTGCAACATCCCACTCTCCCTACAACATTTGCATCCACATCTCTACAACATCCCTCTCCCTTTGTATGACCTATGATTGAGCCACTGCTACATCCCTGTCCCTCTGTAGCTCATGCACTCTCAAACCTGATACATCTCACTCTCTCCGCAGTAACGATACCTCTCAAACTGCCTCCTCTCTTCTCCTCTAAAGAGACTGTATTTGTACCTCTGCCAACTCTCTCTCACTCTACAAAACCTACACCTATGCTTGCACCTCATCTCTATCTACCTCCATAGCCTACACCTGTTCCTGCGCTACATCTCTCTCTATCTACATAATATGGGCTTGCTCCCTCACCTTGCTCTCTCTCTCCTGTATCAACCCCATATCTTCGACTGTCTGCTCTAAACAATGCACTCTATCACATAGCTCATCTCGCTCTCACCGGAGATCATCTATCTGCTGCCCAATTCCTCCTAACCCCTTATCTGTCACCCCCTCTAACTCCCCCTGGCCTATAATATAACCAACTCTACTTGTAATCTGTCACGGTCCCAACTAACACTAGCCAAGTCATCCCATACCCTTTGTATGTCAGCCTGTAGTCCATCTCTCTCCCTCCCCATCACCTCTACCTATGTGGATAGGAGGTCAACCATAAATCTATAATCTCTCTAACCCGCTATTGGTACCCTCAATAGCTCGACCCTAAGTCTGATCACCTCCGTCTCAACTATCCTCAACCTCTGATCTGTCATCTGAAGCCTCTCCGCAGTATCTCTTGGTTGAGTAGTAGGATCCTCTAATGACACACAAGGAACCACCGCCAATGGCTCTGCCTCCAAAATATATGAAACATCTCCATCTATCTCCATAGCATCATCACCCCCCTGCACTCTTGCTCCTGTTGAGTCACCTGGTCCATAGCATCATCGCCCCCCTTGCACTCCTGCTGAGTCTCCTAGCCCTCCACAGTGGGGTAGACCCAAACTCTCTGTGGCTAACCATGCCTCCCCACTCTCATTAGTCTCCTCGGCTCTCCTATAGCCCTCGCCTCCCCCTTCGGATCCTCCTCATCCTTGCTCTCCCTATCTCTACAACGGGAGGCCCTTGCTCTGCCACGATCTGCACCCTCCTCTGTTGTCTTCTACTTGCCATCCTCTCTAACTGACTCCTGGCCTCAGTATCCTCCTAGGCTCCATCCTGTTGTCCACCCCCTCCCATCTCCTCCTGCTTAGCCTATACCAACACTCTCCTTTGCCATACCCTACCTCCTATGCCTGTTTGCTGACCACCCCCACCCTCCACCGCGTGTATCATCTCCACCTCCAGCTCATCCTATCCTACTACATCTAGCTTTGGACCTATCCCACCCTCCTGTCATCTTGCATCTCTCCCACCAATGGGTCCTGCTATGTCCACCTCCGCCCTAGCCCTCCTTTGCTATCTCCTCTGCCTCCTCCTCTCTGGCTATCCTACTGCCTCAACCTCACCCTCCCCTCTACCCTACTGACCAACACCCTTTGCATCCTCCTGCTATCCCACTAGCCTACCCTCCCTCACCCCCTAGCGCTCATCCTCTGATCTGAATCCTACGGCTCCTACAATAGGCACCAATGGTGTAATCCTCTCCCATCAGTGGTTGTGCCACCACTGGTCATATTGTATCATCACTCTTGCATCCTCCACCCCAACAGCTCTCCCTAGGTAGGGTACATGCACTGTCACTGCCCATGCCACTCTAGCATCACTCGGTCTCAAAGCAGGTCCCCATGGTTGCTCTTTGGTGAGTCAACGAAACTTGATAGGCACCTCTAAAATATCTTGTATCAGCCCAAACTACCTCAACACTCTATCTGGTCGATGCATCTCCACTATGTGTGACAGACTCCCAATCAAGATGCATTGGCTCATAAAGTAACCCCTCCGTCTCTCCTCCTCCCCCCTCCATTCCCTGAACTGACGATACATATACGGACACCATAGTATGTCTCTCTCTTGCAGCCTATCTATCGCTCTCCTCCACCCATCCATATCCCCCTACATCTCATACCACAAAACCTAGCCCCTCGCCTCCCCATACCCCCAGGCCATAGGCTCCCTATCATCCTCATCTCCCTCCCTAACCACTATGGGTCTCGTCACCATAATGTGCTCCCATGCCCACACTTGTAGTAGGGTCGTGTGTGTCAAACTCACTGTGTTCCAGTAGCAGATCACATGCATATCCCTATATAACCTTGCTAATACACAGGCACCCCACGAGATCTGTCCTTGGTGCCACTTGACAATATGTCAAATCACCTCCATGTACCATAGACTGCAAAACCGCCTGCTTTGATCCAGTACAAATATCCCACTAATCAGTCCACCTAGAAATAATGGTAGGGGTGGTACCCCCACTGACAAACATCTGACTAGATCCAACTACTCACCTTGTATGGGCAGATCCACATCTCCAAATAACACTGACACTGTGTGATCTAACTCTTACCCTCTCGATACCACATCACTAACTAACAACCCCACTATCGGTAGCTTCAGGATGTGCCATACATCCTCTAGCATCACCGTCATCTCCCCCACTGGAAAATGAAACGTCGATGTCTCTGAACTCCATCTCTCTATCAGAGTTGTCAGCATCGCTCAATGTGCCCTCATCACCAGAACCTATAAAAAGTGCAATAACCCTACATGATCCAATGTTGCATGATCTACTCTAGTCATGGTCGTTGTGGTCGCTGTTAGTACCTCCAACCATTGCTCATGTGTTTGTAATCACCCAAAACCCTGCATCCATATTACTCGATTATCAGTGCACCATATTCCCGGCCTCAGGACATCGCTCGTTTTCCTCTTTTTTATTTTGTTCATCTTTTTCCCACTTTACCCTCATTGGAATAAGCTTGTCTTCTTCAACCCCCTTGGAGGCACTCCCACCCAGAAGCAGATGTGCCCCTACGCTGGAACAAACCGGCCTTGGTTCGGGGTGGACACGCCCCAGTGCGGGGGAAAATGCACCCCAGCCCCAGGGCAACTCTGCCCCCAGCCGGGGCGGACACACCCCCAGGTCGGGGTGACTCCGCCCTGAGCTGAGGCGGATGTGCCTTAGCCCCAGGGTGCTTCCACCCCCAATCCGGGATGACACTGCCCCGACCCGGGGTGGACATGCCCCCAAACCAGGGCATCTCCGCCCCAAGCCGGGGCGAACACGGCCCCAGCTGGGGGTGATTCTACCCCTAGCTAGTGCAGACATGCCCCCCAGCCTAGGGCGATTCTACCCCTATCTGGGGCGAATATTCCCCCAATCGGGGGAAAATCCGCCCCCAGCCAAGGCAGATACGCCCCCTGCCCTGGGGTGCTTCCACCCCCAGTTGGAGTGCCTCTACCCCAACCCGAGGCAGACAAGCCCTCGCCTTGGAGTGACTCCGCCCTGGGATGAGAAGGATACACCCCACTGCAGGGCAAACCTGCCTCGGTCTAGGGCGACTTCGCCCCTCCCAACCCTACCCCCTCCACTTTTAAATGTTCTTTTTCCCTACTCAATTGCAAAAAAAAGTTTCTATTTTATCCCGCTAATAAAACCCATGTTTTACATTTTCTAAAACATCACAAAACACGCTATAAATATTTAAAATACACAAGTGATATTTTCTTACTAACCTGGCGGGGCACCGCATAGTGGGTGTGACACCTCTGTATCTCGTCTGCCCAGTGAATGATATCTGAGTCGTAATCCTATGGCATCGTTGCTCTTCCTCTCCTCTCCTCTCTTCTCTCAACTGCTATAGTGACAATGTGACAAGGTAATTTTTCAAATTACCTTTTAATCCCTCTTTTCCCCTTTTCAAATAAAAGGTATTTTTTACCTTTTATTTAACTTTTTTCTCCTCCAATTAATTCTCTCATTTCTCAGAGCCGCCATTTGCAAACTGTGCGTCTGATTGACTTCATTCAAAAGTCAAAGTTGCTTAGTTTTTCAAGCTCTATCCAATGGTGTCTTCCATTTCTTCCTATTGAGTAGTCATCTAGGGCCCCTTTTCTTCTTCAACTGCCCTCTTGAGGGGGCATACCCTATCATTTCCCCTCCATTCCTTTGTGGCAGTCACTGGGGCATCTCCCTCTTTTTTTCCCTCGGCTTGGGTAGCTCATTCAACCTCTTTCATGTTGGGGAATCAAGCCCTATCATCTTCTTCACCATCGACATTTTATTTTTCTTCGAAACACTGTTATTGTAACAATATTTCAAAGATGGG
Source organism: Sequoia sempervirens (assembly GCA_007258455.2). Lineage (NCBI taxonomy): Eukaryota > Viridiplantae > Streptophyta > Pinopsida > Cupressales > Cupressaceae > Sequoia > Sequoia sempervirens. The sequence continues at coordinate 92,948 of VDFB02351031.1, forward strand.
CAAAATGTAGACATCCAAATTTGATCACTCCCATACAATTAAATTTACCTATCTATTTATCTATTCTGCCAATATTACACTTTCTGCCTAAGGTTCTTAAAATATTTAATTTAACAATTAAATGCTTTACCTTACCCCCTTTTTCCTCTCTAAATTAAATAAATACATCAATTCATTTAATTTAGTCATCTTAACCATTTTTGAATTAAAAATCAATTTAAAATTCTTCTTTTCTCTCTCCTTATCACGTCCTCCATAATCCCTCTCTAATTTGGATTAATTTAATTAATTCATGATTAGGATGTGCGTCCTCTTAATAAAGGATTAATGTCACATCCTCCTACATTTGCCACTTGCTTCTAATCTCTCATTAATTATCCTAATCAAATATTTGCACAACCTTAATCAAAGTCATTAGCCACTTTTATCACCACTTTTGGTCAACCTATTCATTTTCCTTTCTTGGCATTAACCCTCTTTCCCATGTGAATTTTTAATTCACATTTATTCATCCTAAGTCTCTCTCCTTCCCATGTGAATTTTTAATTCACATTTTATCCTTCCAAGACTTCTAGAACATTTGACTTGTCACCTTATCCACATGTGACCAATTCCCACCTTTTTGGAGACCCTCTCTTATCCATTATATTCTTCTAAGAATGTGAATTTTTAATTCACATTTATTTCTCCAACCACTTTCTCATTTCCCATGGATATTTTTGAGGAATTCTAAAATTCCTCAAATGTCACTTTCATTCTCACTTGGGGACAAGAGGTTCCTTTTTTAGGAAATCTTCTCACTCCCCAAGGTCTTTGGAAGGTACTTGTCCTTCCTCCATATCATGTACTCTCCTTCCACATCACCTACACATCATCTCACCCTTAGCCACTTCACATTCCACATGTCAAGATGTGAGGGCTTGTGAGTCCTCAACTCACCATAGCCCTACATCTTGACCTTGGTGGCTCAATTTCAGCCATTGAATTCTCTAGATAATTCAAATTTATCTATAAATACCCCCTCCTCTAAGGAATTTTCAACACTTAGTCATTTTGCAACATTATGTTGTCATTTTGTGCACTCACTTTTCTCTCATCTAGCCATCCATTTTAGTGATTTTTGCATTTGCATCCCATCACCTAATTAATCTTGCATTTAGTTACATCAATAGCCATCAAAGGAGCATACAAAGCAGTCCAAATCAAGGGCCAACCAATGAATTTTAGCATCAAAGAAGGTATAATCATCTTGTAATTTTCATTTTAGCTTATTTCTTTACTTTAACAATTTCTTAGGCTAATCTTGAGGTGTCCCTTTGTGTTTTCTTTCATTGCATTATTGTTGTTTTTGCATATTTAGGGTTGATAAAAATTTAGGATCACAACAGGGTTCAAAAGTGCACTGATGATGCTTCAAAGTTCCAGTTAGCCACTCTTCGCCTAGGAGGCATAACTCTAATCTGGTGGGAGAGTAAGACTTAGGAAGATATTAGCCGATATGGTAAAATAATTTCTTCTTGGTATGAGTTTACAACTACACTTAAGAAACAATTTTATCCATTAGGGCACATGCAAAAAGCAGTAATGAATTGGAAATCATTAAAGCAAGAGAAAGGAAAAAGTGTACAAGATTATACACACAAGCTTAGGAAAAGAGCTTTAATTTTGGGCATTCCATTGTACACACAAGAAACTTTGTTAAAATACATAGGTGCATTACATGAGAGTTTGAAACATACAATACTTATGTTTAATCCAACTAACCTTGATGAAGTTAGTGTGCAAGCTATCCATTTGGAAATAAGCTCGAGGAATAGCCAATACAATCTGTTGTTGGACTCAAGTAAGTAGAAATGAAGCAAGAAAGGGAAAGAGAAATCACAACGAACCGCTACTATAAAGAAGGAGGACAAGAAGCCATATTGCTCACACTACAAGAAGCAAGGGCACGAAGATGTGAAGTGTTGGAAATTGCATCCTGATCATAAGTCTAAGTGGTTCAAGGATCAAAAGGGTAAGAAGTCCACATCTATCGTGCAAGACCTTGATATGGAATTTGGTGATGAATCGAAGATTTAAATTGTGGGTTTGAAAGATAAATATTTTGTTGGTAATGGTTCTACCACTGATGTTTCATGTGCTTCTACTTCTAAAAGTCATGTTGTTCCTAAAGATAGCAAAAGATGTGAATTGTTTCATATAAGGGTGATTTCTAAGAACACTAAGATTGATATATTGATAGATATTGGGTCTCAAGTTAATCTAATTTCAAAAGAAGTTGTTAAATAGTTGGGATTGAAAAAAAAGCCACATAAGAAACCTTATCCATTAGGTTGGGTGTGCAATGATAATAGATTGTGAGTAACTAAGCAATGCAATTTAAGATTTGCAATAACATCTAAGTTTATAGATGAGGTTGAATTTGATGTGGTTCCACTTGATATTTGGGGAATTGTGTTGGGTAGCCCGTACTTATATGATAGAAAAGCAATCTTCTACAGGGAACATAATTAGTATCACTTGTTTAAGGACAGAATTGAATACATTGTGCATTCTCATCCAATTAAGACTGATAAGTCTTTTGTAACAATAGGACATTTGAAAAGGGTAGTTAATGCAAGCAATAATTTGGCACTTATGTCTCTTCCACAAGAAGTGTCATTGCATAAAAGCATATCTAATTCTAAGGTTGTTCTAGTTATGAAAGACAAGTTTGATGTTGGTACATTCTTTTTCTTGTCTGCAAGTTCATTTTTGTTATTCAACCTTCTACTTTTCGGTAGTGTATGGTTGGTAGCAACAACATCGAATGTGGATATGTATATGGCTAATGTACTTAATAATATCAGTATAGTTTTGATTGTTGTTATGAGTTAGATGTATAGTTTCCAGAAAGGAAGGATATATGATATTGGGCAAGTGGGGCAACATTTTCCTAGCTCAATTTATACATAAATAAACCTTTTGGAGGTCCAAAAGCTTCTTAATGGGGAGGAATGATCCAAGAGGATCTAGAAGAACCTAAAATTTTCACAGTCTAAAAATCTCTTAGAACCAACGTCATTATGTAGATTCCACCGACATGAACCTGATGCAACTTGAACGGGCTCAAAAGGAGTCCGTATGCAAAAGTAGTGAGTAGTCAAAGTTTTAGTCAATCGACAAATTAGAGGGCTCAGAAAAAGGACAAAAATTTGAAGTCATCAAAGGTGGTCAAATGGGGTGTCATCGCGAAGAGCTCATGAAGAGCTTTCTGATGCAACTCGTTTCGTCGAAAACAGAGTCCATTTGCACAAGATACAAGCGGTCAAAGTTGGCAACATACGTTGACTAGTCAATGCCTTGTCATCAGTCTAGTCAGCACAATGGCCAATCAGCCCTTGACACTCGGTGTCATCTCACCTCTCCATGTGGCAGGCCATTATGGGAAAAAGGTGGCATAAATATGGATTAAACCATATTGTTAAAAAAAAAACGTATGGTTTAAAAATTAAAAGAAAAAAAGAAAGAGAGGTTTTGGTGGGATTTTTATCCTTTAAAATCCTCTTGCCTTGCCCATAAAACAAGGAGATAAATAAAGCTCGTAAACTTATATTTCAACAAATTAACCCCTTTAACCACCTTTCTCATATTTCAACGAAATATGATATTTTAAGGGGCTTAAACTAATTGGTTAAAGATTTTTATGTTAAAGGGAAGTTATGAATGAATTGTAAAAGAGGGAATTTTGTTAAAAGGGATTTATTTTGTTTAAGAGGGTTATTGTTTTAATTGTTCATGGGGAGTTATTTATTAAATATGGAGGTTACACCCCATATAGCATATTTTATGTATAAAAAGGGGGTGTAGGTTCTTAATTTTTCAACCAAGAGATGGAAAATTATTGGAGAATTGTGAAAGAATTTTTTGGAGAGAATTAGAATGCTAATGGAGGGTTTGATTTATTTTTTAGAGGAATAATTACAAGGTGTTATTATACACCAAAATTATAATAGTGAGAGATATTGTGAGAAATTTTGAACAAGACTAAAGCTTGGGTGATGTACAGAAGTTGTAATTGCTTGGCATCATTAATAAAGTGGTTCCTCGTTGAGAAGCAGACCCAAAGACATAGCTCAAATTGAGCGAACTTCGTTATCAATCTATTCATTGTGATCCTTCTATTTCTCTATCTCATTCTTCTCTCTTCCATATTAAATTCTCCATTGTTATTTCAGTATTTTCAATTATCATTTGAATTCTAATTACTTGAGTTTAGTAATTAGTTAATTTCATTAAATAGTTTAAAAGTGTGCCTCATTTGTAATTTCAATGATTAAAAAGCATAATCACGTAATTCTGCATTAGATCGGGAAATTACGATAATTAGATTTAATTTACAAGTTAATTTGTAAACCTCTAATTACGGATCACTTGACTTGTTTTTTCCAACAATCAACTTACAAATCTCACTTACCTACCTACATAATTCCAACAAGATTATCCTATCATTGGGGTACCTTGGCAGTTTGAGGGGGGCCTTATGGAAACCTACCTCTCTAATGTATGAGAAGGTCTTGAATTGGATGCATAGTTACAAGACTCGCCCAAACTCGATGAGTACTCATGAATCCCAAGGAAAGTGACCCTAAGCTGTCGAGTACTCACCAAGACTCGCTGGACTCGCCGGACTTGGCAGACTCCCGCATACCCCTGCAAGGGGTGCTGCCCCTAGACCCCTACAAGGGGCTGCCCCCAAACCCCCGTAAGGGGTGCTGCCTCTTGACCCCACTGGGGGCGCTACCCCTAGACCCCCGCAAGGGGCACTGCTCATCAACCCCGTTGGGGTGTTTCCCCCAAAACCTCATCAAACTATAGGTCTAAGCATGTTATAGGCCAATGATGAATCATGATCATAAAACCTACAAAATACATATCCCCTGTTGCAAATATTTGCATCTTTCACATTCAAAGCCATAATCAAGGATTATCTTATTCCATACATTAGATAACAAAACATGTAGTCTTGAAAGCTACAATAAAATTTTAATAATAAATTCCTCACTTGAATATACCCACCAATCATTGAGACACAAGAAAATATCATGGCTACATCATCATCTAGGACCTATATTAGACACTAGTGCATGACTTGTCATGATGTTGGGATGAGTGATGCAAGCCCTTCTAAGCCATAGACTTATATTTTTAGTTTTGATATTTGTTTTGATGCCATGGATTTAATATTCCACGAGTTTTGCATACATTTGACAATATTTATATATTTGAATGTGTCATTTCCTTCAACTAAAATTTGTGTTTATACTTATGTGATTGATGTATGTTTTTGTATGGGATCATAGTAATTTCTATTTGATGGTGTTATTGTGTCTTTAAGGTTTATTTATTAAAGGGCGCATGAAACAAGTTTTAAATCCTTAAAAGTCTTTGAATTTCTTGGGTTTTTCTATTTGTCGAGTCTTTGCCGAGTCTACTCTGAGTCTGGGATCTAAGTCCGAGTCTGAGTAAAAAATTGGTTTTATGAGTCTGAGGTGAAATTGAGTCTTGTAACACTGATTGGATGTACCAATTCCACCAATTATTTAGCTCTACCATTGCTTCCAAGGGGATTCTCTTGGTGAAATCATTCTCCAACCCTTTGATAATGGCATAGGTGAAATCATCATTTACCATATAGTAGTTTATGTTGCTAGAATTTAGCTCCAATTGTTGGTAATGCTCATATATCTTGAGCTCTCCAAGTTGAACGAATCATATCCTGGTAAGTCCTAGAAAGGTTGCTTGATAAGCCAACAATTATACCAAATAGGAAGTCATGTAGAATTTTCCATTGTATAGCACATCTTTGAGTTTCTCATGAAGAGTGTTGTTGATTATGGTAGCCCAATCTACCTTCTTATCTTCTATGATGGTCAAAATGAAGTAGCAAATCCATGGGAAGAAGTACTTGGCATTTGGATAACCATAAACTCTACTAAGGAGTCTGATTTGATGTTGCACCTTGGCCATATTTAGTGCTAGCTTTCTAGGGTTAAGCAACATTTGATTGTTGATAATATTGAGACATCTTGCATTATGCTTCTCAAAATAAGCCACTACTTTTTCCATTTAATGGTTTCATACTTGGGGGAGGGAGGTATCTTGAATAATCTCTCAATCATATTTGTGTTGATGTCAAGGATGACCTCTCCAAAATATCCAAATACCTTCTTCTATTTGTGTTCATATCATTGAGCACATGTCAATACTAGCTTACGAGATTGTATTAAAATCGGGAAGGCAACTGCCTCCACCAAACTGTAATTAGCCAAGGAGGTAGCCTTAGTTGATCTTTATTCTTCATTGTAGATTCTCTTATGGAACTCATTCATATCTACATACCTTAGATTAGTAGCTCTGATACCTGAGTAGGGAGAAACCATCTTGGATGGAGGATGGCACCCTTTACATTGGTACTTCATTTTGAAACCTTCCTTTGGCATGTCACCTACACCTAAAAACATCATCAATCAGAACATTGAAGGAAAAAATTAAAAGGAGTGAACCAACACCCCTTATCAAGATTCAAAGATAAGCCATTTTAAGTTGTATTATAATAAAAAGATTTTATATCCTTAGTTAACCAAATTCCCACTTTGTCGAATGTCAGGTCTCGTTTATACCTTTTATTGCTAACCAAAAGTCTTAGGTATCCTAAATAAACTTACTCTAAACATTGATTTTACAAAAGGTATGCCCATTGTTCTAGATTATTAGATGTTGAAGTTTGGTTTTGTTGCTTGTTTCTTATTTCTCATTAGACGACAATTGTTAGGAGAAAGACTTTCTCAACAATACCCAACAATAATTTCAACAAAGTAGAATGGATTGTCATCAAGGATTATATTTTAGGGTAATGCTTATTCTTTACTCTTTTCAAACTTTAATTGTTAAGGCATACACCTAATTGTCGACACCCAATAGTTCTTTCTACAAAAGGAATTATCATTTGGGGATAGAGATCAAAGATATCATTTAAGCTTTAAGAACTACCTTCAATACTAGTAAGAGAACTCCCAATGACCGATTCCCGATGATGTAGAATGTTAACTTTTGTCACTTTTCTTTGGGGATCAAAGACTGAGAAGACTATTTTTCACACTTTTGAATCCTATTTTGATATTAGGTAATTTTATTTCTAAAGCTTGACATGATGAAAAGGGTTTTAACAAAATCATGAAACAACTTCAAGTTTCAAAAGTCAAGTGTCCAAGTTACATTTACTTTAAGTCTTTCAAATAAACATTAAAGGATATCCCTGACACTCGATATCCAAAAGTACTAAGGGTTCTACCAAAATGTTTCAAAGGAATTATTTATCGAGCATCAAGGATTAGGAATATGGCTTGAGTTCTATTGGATAATCTCTTAAGAGATACTGCCGATGTCCAACAATTGATAATTTAAGCCAAAGTATGAAAACCTTAAGGGAAAAATAGGGTTATTAAAAAGATGATACCTATCCTTCCAAGATAAAATTGGAAAAGGCAACGCAAGACCTGATGAGACATTGAATGAAATTATAAAAATCCTCGATTGGTGTGTTGGAGGTGGACAAGATTCAACAAGTCGAGCACACAAAAACATACCAAAGCTACAAAAAAGAGAAAAAATGAAGAAAAAATAAAGAAAAATGAAAACAAAGGCCAACATGGGACAATCAACCAAGCCAAATCGAAACAATAACACCAAAACACAACCAACAAGATAGAAACCAAAGAAATAAAGTAAAATCACTAAGGTATCAAGCTTACCTAGAATTGTCATATGTAAACGTGACATGAGAACAAAATGCAAATGATGAAGAGGAAAATGAACAACACCCACCGGTGAACCAGGTACAAGTGACACAATGACATGACCACACATCAAGAGTAGGATATTTGCAAAGAATGTAAGCTTTGATTATAAGGAAGGCTCAAGGAAATTGTAGAGCTTGTAAAAACTTAACTTGACAATATTGAAATGAAAATTCAATCATACATCCTTACTTTTAAATCCACTTTTGAAAATCATTACTGCTCATTAAATGCATAGCGGTGCAATTAAGTGCATTGAAAAGAAGGAAAAATAAGATGACAAGACACCATTGCCATCGGACATTGAGAGTCAGGAGTGTTGCAAGAAAGGAATGCCAACTACGAAAACAATGATGAATGAAACTTCAAATTGAAGAATGGGAAAAATGGAATATGTAGAGGGTTAGGCTTGAAAAAGATGGCATGCCATCCTTGGAAACATTGAAACTCCAACAAAGAAAAAATAAAGGGAAAGAAAGAGGAGGAAAAGGAAAAA
>VDFB02351032.1:0-13059 GCA_007258455.2 Sequoia sempervirens
TAGTTGCTCCTCTGTCTGTCTTCTAAGACTGTTTTCAAGCCCTTACTCTGCAGCAGATATATAAAATTAATTTTGTACTTTTAACTTTACCTTTATTAGTTGTTTTACATCTATTATAAAGTTTATTTTCGCAATTAACATTACCTCTTTCAGTTATCAGTTTATATTAGATTGAAATTATATTTTTGAAGTAGTCACCATTGTAGTCTAGATTTTATATATTTAAATCATATAGAAATTTATGTAATAATAAACTAATTAAAGAAAATAATAACATATTTGAAGTATTTAAATCTTAATTTTCTATATAGTGTGTTTTATATTAAAATTTAATTTTGTTTGTTTGTAGTTGATTTTTTTTGGGTAAAATGTGTACTAATACTTTTTATTTTCCAAAATTTTAAAATATATTAATCTTTTGATAAAGATTTTTATTTCTCAAACTTCATGTTGATTTAAATGATTTTTTTCCTCAATCTGGTTTTCCAATTTTTATGAATGGTGAAATCAAATTCCGACCAGGGACCATAGACAAGATATAACACAAAGTGATAGTATGACTTCTTACTACAGGCAAAAACCTGCCTCTCATTGCTTGTCTTCTTTATCTGTATGTTTTTATCACTCCTGTAAAATCTCATCTTTACATAAAGCATGATTTCTATGATTATTGAATGATCAATATGGGCTTTTGATGGTATACCTTAAATGTGGGATTCTGGTGTGATCCAGCTGCATGACATTGACTGATTCTTTTTCTCCTCTGTTGTCCAGTGTAACTCGTAATTATTTTGAGAATCTTGTTCGAGCTTTGGAAAATGGCTTGTCAGATGTGAGCATTTCACAAGCAGCCAGCAGCAGAACTAGTAGCTCTAAGGCCTCTAGTAGCAACAAGGGCAAAGGTGGGTTCCTAAAGGTTGGCACATCAAAGAACCGTTCAAGCAGAAATGGAGATAATGCGGCGCATTGGAGTTGCAAGCATTGTACATTTGCAAACGTGAATTCTATGACTGTCTGTAGCATGTGTCATCATGCACGGTGATGCAATTGTGATTACCAAATATCATGAAAGACAGCATAGGTTGTAAAGCTATGCATTTTTTCATTTGATCTTATGCTGTCCAGTGTTGATCTCTTGAGAATGTTTTTAATTAACCTGTAAAATGGAATGATAATCAATTCCTAAATGATGCTGAGGAAGTGAAGGAGATCATCATTCTTATTTCTGGTGCATTTGAAAGGTGGATCTGAGATTCTGAATGTATGCCTAGATTGAAACTGAAATGAAATATAATCTAAATTTGATCATTTCAAGTTGCTGAATTCCAGGTGCAGAATAAGGGTGCCTCAGCTCATGTTAAGTTGAAATGGTTGCCCTGAAATGTGAATATGCCTTACAGGTCCCAGAGTTGGGACATTCCAGGCAGCCAAGATCAGATTGGCTTCAGTCATCGTGACCAAAAGAAACTCAAGAAGAATATAGTGTTTTTATTTGGAGAGAAGCTTTATATGTTTTTCCTCTGGTCATATTATTTGGATTATCAAAAATCTCAAAAACATTTTGAAGTCATTTCTGATGATTGGCAATGGCATGATTTCAGCAAATGCAGGAGTGTTGTCCTGATAGTGCTGTAGCTGTGTAAATATACCTCTTGATTTTCTCTGGTTCAGTGTTCTGATCTCCAGTTTTTCTCATGTCTGTGTATAGAATTAAGCTTAAATTTATCTGTCATGTCTTTGTATTTAGGTAGTTATCAACTATGTAAAAATGTCAAAACTGTACTTTGTTGCAAGTTAATTACCTTGGTCATGCCAAGTTTTTCCTGCTGACTATTGTGAGAATATACAGCGAACATTGTGTAGGCATAAGTTTTCAGTTTTGGTTTTAAAGGCATATTCCCGCTCTCTTCAATGTCCTGTAGTCTGTTAGTGATGAACAGAACCTATGGATGTAATAGTAAGGTGGACAAATTTGGACTTTCATTATATTCTCATCACGTAATGTTATTATTTAAGTTGCAAGCAAATATACGCATAAGCTTTAATCATGACAGTGTTCATCATTGTAGAAATATGTTTGAAATTTTCTGGGAATATCATAATTTCGGGAACAATACTTATTTGGAGGTGAATGAATGATGCTATGCGAGCAATTTGTGCCTTTGTTTTAAAGGTAACTTATAGATAGCAACAGAGATTTAGAGGTTCACAAGTTTCCAGCCTCTGGGATTGGAGTAAAACTTGTGTCGAAGTTATACCATGGAGTGGGAAGCAATATGCTATCAATTAACAAGTTGATAGGTATATGCTGGTATTTAATGGTGCCATAAAAGCATCTTTGATTTCATAAGTTATTGTGGCTTACATGTTAGGTGAATTATTTTCTTTATGATCTCTATCATGGTAGCAAAAATTGACTTGAGGAAAAAGGAAGATGGTGTTTTTAACCTTTTCTTAAATTGCCTATTTTTTTAAGGTCTAAAGGCTAAAAACGTGCCTAAACTTTTAGAAAGCTGTATCAAAAGTTTTGTATCTGAAAACTCTGGTTTTACAGGCTTAAAAATAAACAGGAGGATTTTATTCTTGAACTTGTTTTGGCATATACTTGAAAAAAATCTGCCATTTTCTCCTGAAATTTTAAGTCTGACGATGCCTCACATTCTTTTAGATCACTCGTTTATGTTTTTTCATATTTTTAACAAAGATGGCTACTTTGGTCTCTCGACATGTGGTGGCCTGGTTATCCATTTTCTATGTCAATGACAGGAACTGTTTTGAAGGTCTCATGCAGCAATAGACACGAGATGGCTACCATGCTTAGGTTGTATCCTGTTTTGGCCGAAAGTAAGATTGCATTGTTGCAAAGATGCGTTTGTCTAATTATGCTTTCAAGGTGAATGCAACGGTAATCTGGGATGTTTACTAAAATGGCCATCGTTATTTTTATTTATAATATGTCATAATGCATTGGTACCTGATATTAGTGATGCCTAATCCATTGTTGCAGTTGGCTGAAAATAAATGTTATATTCAATTCTATGTTGTCGTTGGTACATATATTTTGGTCAATTGTAGGGCATTGGATTTAAATAATCTTGAACAAGGAGATTTTATCCATCAGCATTCTTATAATATTTGGAATAATTTAAATAGCAATTGCTCCTGAAGATGCAATTGGTACATATATTATGGGCAATTGCAGGGCATTGGATATATCGTATTTAAATAATCATGAACAAGGAGGTTTTTATCCATCAGCATTCTTATAATATTTGAAATACTTTAAATAGCAATTGCACCTGAAGATGCAATGGACATGCTGATAGGTGTATAATGAATATTTGTAGATTACAAGTCGAAGTAGTTGTGAGATGTTTTGGTTTTATTAGGGTGTAATTAAAGTTTTGGAGGGACATAATTATGGGTTGTGATACAAACATCTGAAGACTACAAGTGTAGGTGTGAGAGGTTTTCGTTTATTTTGCTATAGTCTTTTAATTCCCATGCTTTCCTGTTCAACACTCTAAAATCAGATTTCACGTGTCTTGAAGCAACATAATCTCCCGACTCTTGTTTCTATCTCAATGATATTCAAAAGATTGGTCTTATTATACCTTAGCCCTAGGATTAGGATACTTAGCTTCAGGATTTGATGCTGAATATTTTAAGGTGCGTTGTGTTTCTGAATTGTTGACTTGTGGTCAGACCTTGTACTAAGACTTCTTTTAGTCTAGAAGGTTTCTTTTAGTCTAGAAGGTCCACTATGCAAATCTCTAGATCATTTCTGCACCCACTAATTCAATCTACATGCACAAAGGTGCATGGAGTTGATTTATACAGTTCTTGTTGCCTTCTTGTTGCCTGGAAGCTATTCATCTTACTTTTTCAAATATGAATTTGTATAATAAGTTGTGTTGACAAACACCTTTTAGGAGTTTGTTAGGCCAAGATCTTTAATCAAACACCTGATAATTGATTTGATGGTTTTGGAACAATGATCAAAGGCATGACAAGCAATCATTTAATATCTTTAGTCATGTTATTGTTGATGTAATTCTAGAAAGATAATGTAACATGTAACAACTAATGTGCAAGGTATCATGTGATGTTTTAAATGTGTAAAATTTAGAAGGGTTTGTGCTTTTATACAACACCCCGGCATACAAATTTAAATATTTTGCCCTGTGAGTTAGCAAGCGATGACTAGTTGTAAAGTGTTCAACTTGAGCTTAGAATTAATTTAAACTTTTAAAGTTGGGACATTATCTCCATGCTATTGATTTAAACCTAGTACCCCTTTACATCCATAGACTTATTCAAGGGAAGGTAAAAAAAAAACATTGAATGGACTTGGCTTCTTAAGATACAAAAACTTAAGATTAGTCAAAGTTAGTTTTTTTATTTTTTTTTAGAACTCACACAAAAATATGTTACTTATACATTACTCTTTCAATTAAGAACAAATAAGTTAAAGTGATTAAACAAGAAAAAAAAGTGAATTGCATACACAATTTTCACCATTACATATCTCAACAAAACTATTTAACTAATGGCAAGGAAACTTTTTAACTTAACGAACATGCAATACAAACTTCAAATAATAAATAAAATAAAGATACTTTAAAGTGATATCTACCTAAAGTAAGTTATAATATTAATTGGTTACATGTTCAAATTTTCCTAATTGAAGGTAACTTTTTAAAGGCTTATTTTTGTGTTTGATAATTGCACCATATATTAAAAATTTATATTGTAATTCATTATGTATAGATTTGTTGGTAAAAATGTATCAAATGTTTTGTTTTGCGTTTTTTTCCCAAGTTTGAATAATGTCACTGTAGACACCTAAATTTGGACATTTGATTTATCCAAATTTATCCCTTCTCATCTAAACATTCCCTTATCCGCATTAATTAAGTAATATCACTATTATTTAATTAATACTTCTAAAGTTCTTTTAATCCCTAAGGTATCTAGTTAAATAATTAAATACCTTCCCCCTTTCATCAAATGAATTAAATAAATATGACTTCTTTATATGTCACATCCCTTTCTTAATCATAATCCATCTTTTAATCTCATCATTAGGGATGTGCACATGCCTAATCCTTGATTAGGATGTGTCATATCCTCCAACTTTTGCAAGTTGGCCTTTAATCTCTTTTAGCCACCCAACCCTCTAATCTTTCATTAACTAGCCTAATCAACCTCTCAAAGAATTTTTAATTCCTTTTATCCTTCCAATGAATATTAAATTCTTAAAAATTCCTTTTTACTCTTCCCCATGTGATCTTTGACTTGTCACAGCAAGTTACATGTGAACTCTTCCTAATCTCCCACTTGCCTCTAATATGTCATTAATTCTTCTAATTAGGTACTTGCACAACCTTAATCACTTAATTAGGTCAGTCTGATCCCTATATCATTTATGAAATGTGTCATAAGTCACCTCCATTAAAGACTTTCTCCTTTTGAAGAAGACACTCCATTCCCTATGTGAATTTTTAATCCCCCAATACATTCCTTGGAATTTAAAATTTATTTTCTCATCCCCATGTGGATATTTGAAGAATTTTTAATTCCTCACATGTCCTCTCACCCACATGGGGACAAAGACCTCCTTGCCCAAGGTACTATGTACTACCTCCATGTTATGTACTCTCCTTCCACCTCATGTACACATCACCTCTTACAAGCCACTTCACATGCTACATGTCAAGATGTGAGGGCTTGTGAGTTCTCAACTCACCTTAGCCCTACATCTTGATCTTGGTGGCTCAATCTCAACCATCCATTTTTTTGAAAAATTTCAAATTCTTTATAAATACCCCCTATTTTCTCTCATTTTGGGAGTGATCATTCATGCCAACCAAACTCTTGCAAATTTTTTTCTTGAGCCATACTTAGCCAATTTTTCATACTTGCATCTATTTTCAATCATCTCTCCATCCTCATCCAATCTTATAGCTTGCATCTCTTGCTATCAAAGGAGCATACAACATCGAAGATTGAAGGGCCAACCAAGGGACAACTCAATAAGGTGAAATCTTTTATTTTGCTTGGTTTAGTTAATCTTTAGGCCAATCTTGAGGTGTAGGATGTTTTTAGTGTTGTTTCACACTCTTTTGTTTGCTGCTCATATTCTAACATTTATTCTCGCTCTATCACATTTCTGGCACGTCCGGTGGGACCCACAAATGGGTTTCTTGCTTTCACATTTGCTATTTTTTGACTTTTTACAGGTGCAGGTTACAGAGGGGCGGACCCGACCTACAGAGGGGCGAACCCAACCTGTAGAAGGGCAGACTTGAACTTCCTGGGGCAGATCTGACCTCTTGGGGTGGGCCCGACCTGACAGACAGGTGGACTTGCCCTTCACAAGCGGACCCGACCTTGCCCAGGGGTGAACCTGCCCTCCACAGACTTAGAAACTAACTTTTTTGCAAATTTTTCACAGAGGGGTGAACTTGCCCTCTGGATAGGCGAACTTGCCCTCTGGATAGGCGAACTTGCCCTCTAGACAAACAAACTTGCCCTTTGGACAAGCGAACTTGCCCTCTGGACAAGAGAACTTGCCCTCTGGACAGACGAACTTTCCCTACAGACAGACGAACTTGCCCTGCAAACAGACGGATTTGCCCTAGACAACATTTTCTAGAATGTAAAATTTCACTTTTTAGCATTCCTTTTGACTGTTTTAAGGGTTTTTAACCCCCTAACTAGGCACATAGTTTAACTAGGGGTGTCAATTAACCTTGTTTTCCATGTTTGTTGGTGAGCTATTTGACGTATCCAATTCCTTTGCGCCATTCGACGATCCTGAGTGATGAGAAATCATAGCTTACCAAGTCCTTTGAGTCATCTTCTTTTGATTTTCTTAGTGGGACTTGCTTGGGGATTTCATCACCCCAAGGGACGATTCCAACCACATGTACCAGCGGGGTATATAAAGGAGGGAGAATGAAAGTCGTACCTCAATCCAACCACGTTGTAATTGGTAAAGCGTCGGGATGACGTGAAGAGTTGGTCCGAGCCTTTAGTATCTCGCTAAGGTTCTTGACTCACACTTGTAACG
This sequence comes from Sequoia sempervirens, assembly GCA_007258455.2. Lineage (NCBI taxonomy): Eukaryota > Viridiplantae > Streptophyta > Pinopsida > Cupressales > Cupressaceae > Sequoia > Sequoia sempervirens. The sequence goes on from VDFB02351032.1 coordinate 7,076, forward strand.
AGTTGGTGTTTACAGTTTGGGCCTCACATATCGAGTGTATATCAAGAACTCCCACTAATACATTTGACTGCAAAATACGGCGAAATTGTCTGACAAAATATGTAAAATAGGATGTTCGTCGGGTGCTTGTAAAATTTGATGTGATAATTTCCAATTTTTTGAAAGTTTATCCCCGACGTTCGTCGAACTTTCGAGGAACCTGGGGTTTGTCGAAATGTCGGCTATCATTTTCGTTGAATTTTTGACAAACATGAAAAATTAAAAAAAATCAAATTGTGGCCGACATAAAGAAAAGTGAGTTCACAAGCCAATTCTGATATGGCAATGCCTTGCCTTTAATTTGAGACAGCCAGGAGAACTAAGGATGACATTTTCTGGGAAAAATCGAAAAATCAAGATATCGCCAGGTTGAGGGTAGTCATTATCTTTTTGCAGAATTCAGTTGTGAAGTTAGATTTGTAGTTCCAGGTTTGAAAATCATAATTTAAAGCAACATCTCATCATATTTTATTTTTAGAGGTTAAGGGTTTTGAGAATTTCATGTCCAGATTTTGTTGTGTGGAATCACCATAAGATCACAACTGAGGAACAAATTCTTGTGACCGTAATTATGTGATCCATAACTGTATTGGTCATGTGGCACAATTGTGTTATAACAAATACAAGATGCATTCATGTGTGACCCAAGTTTAATGTGGCTATGTTGTGATAGAAATGGAGGCACTCATTTAATGTAGTTAATTCAGGTTGTATAATGTAGGTGTCAATCATCATTAGCAAGTACCAGTTGCCCCCAAAGTTTAATACAAAGTTAGGATGTAATTATAGCATGATCGAAGAGTGATTACCTCTTGCTGCAATAAAGAGCCTATAACTCAAGCATATGCGAGTGGTTGTGTTATATCATCATGTGCGCATTCAAGCACAAACTCCATGTTTAATGTAAAGCTATTCTAGAGAGTGATCAAGATTTTCTAAACCTTATGAATGTTACTTGACATATATTTGCATAATCTGAAATTTTTTTAGAGGATTTTGAAGTATCAATGTATCCTATATAGGGTTTATAATGATTTCTTTTAATTAAAAAAATAAATAAATGATGTATTTCCTTGTAATTAGATAATGTGGAGATCTCCTAAATCTGCCCCAGCACACTATCCTCTTTGGCACTGTATTCATTACTCCAGCTACTAGGTTTTGCATGTGACATCTTTAATATCTTTATGACCGTGGCTTTTAAATAGATCTCAGTCTTTGCTTTAATCCTTTTCATGGTAACCCTTGAGTTCCATAATCCACCTTCAATCTCTTCTAAGAATGCTATCTTAAGCTAGACTGCATAGTATGCATATAAAGCAAGTCCTTCATACCTACCATTGTTCCAAACGTCCATCACGCCTTTGCTTAAAATGTTGCTCGTATACAGTGATGTTTTAAAATCATGGTTGCCGCTGATTGACCATTAAGGTCACCACTTTCTCATCATCATGAAGATACAATGAGATTTTTGTCTTCAAACTCAAGGCATTATGGAAGATAACATTGTGAATTGTTTGTTGTGTACGATTCGATTTTCTTGCACATTTACTGCTTTGCTAACTTCCTTTAAGACTGGGTATTGCACCCTCAACTGCAATCTCAAACACCGCACTCACTATCACTTAAAGATTCTTTTCATGAGTATCTTTCTATAAAATCAAACTATGTCCTATCGACTGCCTACTTACTATAGGGGACTCATTGTTTTATGGTATTGTAGTTCTTAAGATCCTTCAACCTTATTGACACTACTTCACAGTCCACAAGGTATTATTCACTATTTTCCCGTCTTTGGTGAGTCTCAAAACACTGCTCAAATATGCAATCCACTACCTCCATTATACAATATTAATGGCTAAGAAGAAACATTGAACCTATGATTACCACTGTTACTTCATTTGGACAGTTATTCCCTTATTGCATTTGCCTTGTCTAACACTACCAAAAGCATTTGAAAAACCCTTAAGGTCAGCAAGGGGGTAAGGGAACCCACTGTTAAAATCTCCACTTTACTATGCAAGGTTTGAGCTTTATTATCTTGTCACTGCTTAGCCTGTTTTTGACTGTCACATCTCAAGTGACTATCATTCTTCTTACCGTAGATTGCATTTACAAATGTCACTAAGCTACATAGTGTGTTTGTTATTGGCTACAATCTTTAGATTGCAAGATTTTATTATTACCTATAATGTCTCAATCTTTTTGGTATTGCAACCTCACTAATCTGCTATAGTTATTGTTTATGTTTCTACGGAGGCTTAGAGTTTGTACCCTAATCATGCTCTTACCAATGCTTCTGTTTTTTTTATTAGGGCTTTCTCAATGTTGAGGGCCCTAGGGATAAACTCATTATAAGAAGTGACACATTGCATCTTTAACTAAAAGGATAAATCCGTATTGACATTAACAATGATGATTCCGACTCTTTGCTTCTTAGGAATGGGTCACTTGCTCTTACTAGCTCGCTACCTCCATTGTTGTAGGAATTTTGTGATTAAGTTCAATATTATGATTTTAGGAGTCTTAACGGTTGGAAATCATAGTAAAATCAGAATTTAATAAGTTTTGGAATTAGCATTGTAAAGTGTTTTTTGGGGTCATTAACTTCAGACTATCTTCTGTTTTGCAAAGGTGGTTGCATGCCAATTTTTTTTGGTGTAAAATATCAGAATTATTAGATTGTGTTACCTGTCTATGAATACAAATTATTGAAGTGTGAGTTTGATATTTTTTGAAGATCTAAATAGTCAAGCTTGGTAAAGAAAAATCATGTCAGATAATATTAGTCCAAAAAAAAATGAAGAGACACTTGATAGATTGTGGGCTAGATTGAAAAGAAAGGGTGATGGGAAATGTTATTGTCCTGCAATAATTCGCAAAGGCCAAAGACAGACCTACCTTTTAATCACAATAGCTGAGAAACATTGTAAGCAGCATAGTCATGTTGAAGGGGGGCATGATTATCGTCCATTGGTAAGTTGTTCATTATGTGTTTATATTGATTGAATTTGTAAATGTTTATATCGTTTTAACATTTTATATATATATATATATATATATATATATAATCACTTGATCATGATCATGGTTTATTTTTGTCTATCATTATTATAAAAGTGGGGCACCCTAGGGTAGCTGATATGGATTATCGCGGCTCGATGAATGTGGTTTTGCGTTTTACCTAACATGGAGTCAGGAATATCGAAGATGAAGTTAATGATCCATATGGAAGAAGATGATCATGCACTAGAAAAACACGCTTGAAGATGATGGCAGTTGATCCATGCCACATTTAGTGGCAAAGCCGATCATGATGACTAAGATGACTTTGATGATGTTCATGATTTACCTATACTTGACAAGGCATACAAGCCCTTTTTATGAAGGCTCAAACAACTTTCTCTCTCACGTAGATATTGTCGTTGAACTGAAGGTTATGAATGGTTTATCGTGCCATGGCAATATCACCTGACATTAAGGTATGTCATATATGTCATCTTTTGTCATCTATTTTAATTGTTTTTAGTTCATTACTAGTAAATAAAGGATGAAATATGTACCATTAATATTCTTATATGAACAAATTATTTTTTGTTGTAGATTGATTGGTGAATTTTTGTTACCACCATCAAATATTTTACCTCGCTCATACCGAGATTTATGTGCCATTATGAAAGGTATCAGAATGGAGTATCAAGCAATAGATGCATGTCCCAATGATCATATTATATATCATAAACAACATGAATTTGCAACAGAATGCCCGAAATTTCATATAAGTAGATATCGAACAGATCAACTAACAAAAAAAGTGCCTCGCAAGGTTCTTTGTTATATTCCCATTATTCCACGTATGCAACAATTATTTAGGTGTGAAAACTTAGCGCAATTGATGGATTACCATGCACGTAATAGATGGAGATGACATTCTTCGCCCCAGTATTAAGTTCTCCAGCCTACGACATCCATGGGAGGAAAAATGACCACACTTTAAAGAAGAACCCTCATAACTAAGACTTCATCGGGAGCGCACGGCACAATCCATTTGGAGAGCTAAGATCTATTTATTTAGTGTGGCCTATTTTTGTTATCAACATTAACAATTCTCCATGGATGCCAATAAAGAGGGAGCACATAATGTTGTCAATGATTGTTCCAGGTATTTGTTTACATCAATTTTCTTTAACGTAGTAGCATCTCATTTGTCTTATTTGTTGCATAATGACTTATATTTTTTTCATTCAATAGTCATGTACATTAACTTATATATATTGCAGTAAAATGGTTATAATAATTATGTAATGTTTATGTTCATTCAACTAGGTAAGTACCAAGTTAAAGATATGAATGTATATATCGAGCCTTTTATCAACGAGTTACTAAAGTTATGGAATGGCGTCACTATGTATGATGTATCTAGACCAATAGGAAAAAAATAATTTCAATTTCATGCAATGCTTGTATGGACAATTCATGATGCCCCAGGGCTAACACATTTTGTGGTATGTTATAACGCTTGACTACACTTTAATAGTATTTAATTTTATGAAGTAGATATCATGCATATTTTTTAAATAATCTATTCATTATATATAATTATAAAAATTAACATATTTAATCCAATTATATATGATCTTGGAGGTCTTCAAACAAAGGGAAACTTTGCATATCCAATTTGTGGTCCAAAGATGGTAGGAAATCTCGCTGCTCATCAAGTTTAGGAAAGTAGGTGTTTGATGAGTATAGGAACTTTCTCCGTAGAAATCATAAGTATCGAACTACTGAAAAACATATTTTCAATGGGAAAGAGGAGAATACATCAAAACCATGAAGAATGACACCTCGCCTATGGAAGTTGGAATATAATAGAATTAATCGCCAAGGTTATACATCAGATCAAATTGTTTATCTATCATATATGATATGTTTTGAATTTATATTTTTATATTGTGTTGTGTTTACTCATGTTGTAATCGACAATGATTGTCATTGTTAATTCGTTTAACTTATATGCTTCATGACGGTCGTCAAGGCATTAATGGTCGGCTTCCATAGGGACTGAAAAGTTATCCCAAAACAATTTAGTAGGTTGCCCTACTATGAGCAGCATAAATTGTGCATTTGTTTGATACAATGCATATCGTAAAGAATATAACATAAAATTATGAAAAATATTGATGGAAGACATGACAAAGAAAATTGTCAAAATTTGTAGTGACATTCAGTCAATCATGCAATGAAAAATGTCATTCAATTAAATAGTGATGGAGACCAAATTAATATAAGTGCCCTTCCTGGTTGTTAACAAATGTGAAAGCAAAGAAAAACAATGCTATAAAAAAGTCATACAAAAAATTGATTTCCCCAATAAAAGATTTGCTGCAAACATAAACAATATAATAATAAAGAAAGGTGAATTTGGGTCAGGGATGAAAACGCATGATTGACATACCTTCATTAAGGTAATTATTCTGGTATATTATATACACTTGTATAATGCATGTACTTTTCAGTGTATTGTGTTTGCTACTTTTGGAAAAATAATGAAAAGATCATTTTATAATTGTTGCAGTACGTTCTACCTCTCTCTCTCCCAGACAACTTTGACAACAATGTAAAACAAGTTATATATGATCTTGGAAAATACATGAGGTAAGTAGCGAGATTTGTTCAATTTACTGTATACATTTTATAATTCCATTTGTTTTTACTTGTTATGTAATATACTGTATATTTTTGTTAAATATCGTTAATATATTTGTGCCTTGAATCACTTGTAGATGGCTATCATCTAAAGAAATTCATAAAGAAGATATAAATTATTGGAAGAGAAAAATTCCTCATCTAATGTGTGAAATGCAAAAATGTCTACCTTCAAGATTTTTCAATGCACAAGAACACTACCTCATACACCAAGTTGAGGAGATTGAATTATGTGGACC
>VDFB02351033.1:0-100496 GCA_007258455.2 Sequoia sempervirens
GGAAGAGCACAATCGCCACATTTTGCAGATATTGAAGATGAACTTGAGGAGTGATTCTCCCTTTTTCTTGACAGAGTTGTTGAGATAATTTCAGTTGATGATGAAAAGGTACCTAGCACTGAGGAAAATGTACTTCATGCTAACATGGAATTCTCCAATCCACCTCCTTCTATTCATACAGGGGATGAAAAATCTGGTAAAAAAGGAGAAGAATTAGAAAAATTGGAAGCATAAATTACTGAGTTAAAATTGCAGTTACAAGGAAATGAAGAAAAAATCACCCAACAACAAGAGAAAATAGAGTCACATGCCACAATTTTAAATAAAATGGATCAAGAGATTACAGAGTTAAAGAAGCAGATGGAGCAAAAAGACAAGGTCATTGAGCAGCTGCAATATCAAATACAACAATGGAATAAGGAAAGTAAGCAACATAAAATTGATTTGTCTGAGAAAGACAAGCACATCCAAGGTTTGAAAACTAATTTTATGCAAATGTTTAATGCTTTTGAAGAAGAAAAGAATAAGCAGAGAATTGAACTTGATGCTTCTATGAGTAGAATTTTGGAGTTAGAACAAGACTTGCAGGAAAGTGACACCCAACCAATAATGGAATCTAAGGGTAAACAAATTGAACCAGCAGTTTTAGAATGGTTCTAGGTATGTATCCCTCCATTATTTATGAAATGGATGGAAAGATGTTACTTCCTAAGAGATGCAAATTTTGAAAATGATAGGATGAAAAAGGAGTTGGTACTATTAAAAGAATAATTTCACAAAGTGTATAAGGCTAAACAGGATGCTTGTCAAATAGGAGAATCATTGTTGGCTTGTAGAGGACCATCTAGGTTATATTCTATGTTCCTCAATGAACAAGTCCTAAGATGGAAGTTACTTAGAATTTACAATAACCAGCCACATGATCTTGATGATAAAGAATTTGTCAAGATATTTGTAGAGTCAACTCCTGATCAGCAGGATTTATTATGTGAGTTATTTGTCCACAATTTGCTTTTAGAAGACTATACAGACTTTTATGTTAATTTCTTTGTGGGAGAAGTTTAGTTAAGATCATTCTTGTCCACTATGCATAATCAGATTCAATGGTAGGATTGATCAAGGGAATATTCACATGCAGAGGAAACTGTTGGATTGCAAATGAGATACCCCCACAGGAAGCCTTTCTATTTTAAAGCATAGTTCTTGGGTGTTAAACTTAAAGAGACCATTAAAAATAAATATAACAATAACCTTCGGCTATTCCATAATCATTTTCAGGAGGAAGGACCAAAGTTAATAGGGAAATCTTGGCATGCATGTGAAGAGAGATATACTCCTCTTCCTATGTATCTCAGGAAAAGAGAGGTAATTTCATCTCTAAACATTAGATTGTCCTATAGAAGGGCAGTGGCCTTGACCAATATCCTTGATCAATTAAAGACTAACTGGATTGGCATGAGGTATAGACCTCCCCTACTTCTTTCACCACCCCCTTTAGTATATACCAATATAGATAAGAGTGATGACAATTTTGAGAGATGGGTAGCAAGGGTTACTCTTCATTAGGGATTCCTAAAAGAACTTGGGGATTTCGATACAAAGGCAGATGATTTTTATGATCTTAGTGCAAAATATGAGGAGTCGAATAGGCATAGGGGAAATGAAGGGCAAGGAGCACAACAGAGAGTAGGAGGACCTGCTCGAGCTTAGGAAGGGGAGGAAATGATGAGGTTAAAAAATAACCTCATCAATATAATGAACTAAATACTTTACCTCACATCTTTCAATCATCCTTACCCTGCCAATTAATTTTCTTTACGACAAGTAATTGCTTTCTTTTTGTGAAAAAGGTGTACAATCTTTATTTCTTGAAATTAATTGAAATAAGCTAACTCGCGCTGACTTAATGGTTTAGTTTTTAAGCATTGTACAAGTTAATTACCATGATTGGTTATCATGCCAATTAAAGGGATTCAATGTGGACCTCAACACAGTTGAAGATAGGCGCTAGAGGAATGAGCGCCAAAAGTTTAGGAGAATGCATGATGGACCGAGTTTTTGTAGTTTTTGTTATTTTTTTGTTTAAAGACTTTATGGCTCGTTTCGAGTCGTTTAATGTTTTATGTCATGGACTTCAAAGTTTGTTAGTTTGTTAAAAATAGTTGAAGACTTTGTCAGTGGTAATCTTTACCAACTGAAATATAGGATTTTTGTTAGTTGATCTTATATAAATATGTAACTGTTAGAAGCAATGATACACAGAAGAATATCGTTATGATGTCACTATGTTTTCTAAGCTATACTCTTAATATAAATGAGTTTTTCCCATCACCTTTGGAGTTACTGAGTAATGTGAATGGAATTTTCTTCAATCAAGTAATTTGGAGTTACCAGTGTATGTGATCTAAGCTAAGCATAGGAGCACCTAAGAGCTGGCCACTCGAGGGATTGTAGATTAGATAGCTAAGTACTTTACTTTTAATTTTGTTACTTTCATTTAGTAAATGATAATTGGGAGTAAATTTTTTTTTCATGTGTGTGGTTCTGTTAAGATTAATCCTGCAGGTTGTAGTTGAGTCTGTAATCTTTGAGTTATGTTGTCTGAAGTTCAAGAGCACTTACCTTCATTTGTTAATTTTAAACTATTAAGTTATTTTTAGTTAGTTGTTAAGATTGTTATCTTTTGTTAGTTAGATGTTTCATAGTTTCTTTACAAGCTTTTCTTCTTCAACAATTTACACGCTTCTTAGTTTAATCATTTCCATGCTTTCTAGTTTAATCATTATGCTTTTTAGGTTCATAATTTCTTGCTTTCTAGTTTAGTCATTTCCAAGCTTTTTAGATAAATAATTTCCTACTTTCTAGTTTAGTAGCCTCTTAGTGTAGAGTTTCATTTTAGTTGTTCCAACATTTAGAAAACCCGAGAGAGATAGTCAAGATGCAGGCTTCTATTGCATATAGCCTTCAAAAACTACCTGGTCGATATGTTAATGTATTTCTCAACTAAAGAGATAGGAGCTAACGACAGCCTATCACTGGAAATTCAAAAAAATAGCCAAAGCGAGAAAGTGGAAATCCAACATGCTAACATTATATACCTTTTGAAATTTCACCCTATATCTAGGTTTTGCATTGTATTGTTTTGCATTTTCATTTAGGTTTCATTTTTGCATCATAAACACATACAAATTCAAAAAATTACATCATATTGCATCATAGGTTTCATTAAGATTTATTTTAGTCATTTAGATTAGTTCTACATTCAAAATTGCATTCACACTTGTCATTTATTGTTCAAGCCTTGTTACACATTTGTATTTGAGTCACATTGTCTTAAATTGAGAAATTTTTAGAAACATATTCATTTGCAAACCTATTTGCACACAAGGAAACAACCCTTAGATAGTCTACTAAACATTCAAATTTTTAGTTTTTAGAAGGCCTATCAAGGACATAGATGCCCTTAGGAACCTCTATCCTGTTACACTTGGATCAAAAAACTTTTTCACAATTCTCTGTCTTTGTATCTTCAGTCTATTTGTGTTTGTAGATCTCTTATTTGAATACGTAATTGCATGTATTTAAGCATCTTTCATATAGTTCAAAAAGTGAAAAGGTGTACTTTTTAGTTTCAAAATTGCATCAAATTCATCATTCTCAGATTTTGGGATCTTAGAATTAGTTAATTACTCCATTTTTCAAACATCTTCAAGATTGTTACACACTTGCATTTTGCATCACATTGGCATAAATTAATCAAATTTTGGAAAAATATTTACTATTAAACTTGTTTGCAAGAAGACCGAGAATCCTTCAACAACATCATACATAGTCAAACTTTGAATTTTCAGACACCCTTGGGCACCTTTGTCTTGTTATTTGTCCATAGCTCAAATTTCTAGGACAGAACCCTCTCAAGAGCTTCTGTTTGGACTTGTTGTTTGTTTTCAAGTCACCTGTTGCATAATAACTTGAATATCATTGCAAAATCTCATATCATCATGTCTAAGTTTTTTGGTAAAGTTTTGATTTCCTTGAAATCCTTGGTTGATGTTTCATGTTGCATGTTTGGAAATGACCCTAATTCTGATAAAGACACTCATGATCCTTCACCTCCCAATGTATCTCCCCTCCACATAGATATCTTGGGTCAATATGAAGAGAGCATGAATGAATTCATACATAATTCTCTATGTAATCTAGAGAATAATGCAACCTTTAATCCCTTAATGCAGTGGCCTAATCACCCATATCAACAACCAACACCTCCTACTATGCCACCACTTTAAATTTTTTCCTTCTTAAATAGGGAAAGTAATCAACCTCGACCAATTCACATGGAAGAACCTATTGATAACAATCACAAAAAAAATATACCACCTAATGCTCCCTCTTATTATGAGAATAAAGTTACAAACACACCTATCAACTTGGAACAATGTTATGGCCAAGGCTTTAGGATCTTGAGAAAACAAGGATGTGACGTAAAAAATGAACATGAGAACCACCCCCTTTTGGAACAAACACCATCTAAAGAGTCCAAAGGCATAGGATAAAGGAGTGTTACATACCATGCATCCTTTATTCAAGACTGAACATGCATTAACCACACTTCTAAACTTATGATACATTACACTACTCCCTATTCGCGATCAAGGAGATACAAAAGGAAATAAAAAAAACACATCCTACTATAAGTACCATAAACTATTTGGACACAATACTGATGAATGTAGGGCCTTTTTAAAAATAAATTGAAATAATTTGACCCTTACGCTATTGAATAATATAAATTTGCTTTGCTCCTTGCCATGTGTTAGTTGTAGTATCACACAATACTCACTACCATACATGGGGATATAAACTAGGCTTTATGTAATAATCTTTTATCTTGCAAGGAGTAGCGTATCATGATCCATTTGGCTCGCGTTTGTCCCTACACTTGGGGGCAAGGGGTTAGTTAGCCTTATGTTAGGTACATTCCTTCTAGAAAGGGATCCCCTTTGTATCTCCTTAAAATGTTAGTGTAACAAGTACACTAACATTTTAAGGGGGGGCATATAGTCCCCCACTCATCATTTTCATAAGAAATGGTCCCTTCTTGGTGATGATAGCATACATATCTTAGAAGTGTGACCTTTTCAATCAAAGTGTGTCCTTCTTGATCTATGTGAGTGTCTCTTTGGTGATGATATTAGGCTTGATATCCCATAAGAGTGTGACCTTTCTTGGCATATGACATTCTCCTTGGTGGTAATACTATTGTTAGTATTCCCTAAGGTGTAAGTCTTCTATTTCACAACTAGTCCTCTCTTGGTGGTGATGTCATGTGTGATATTCCCTAAGGTGTGACCTTTCTTGTATTGAACAAAGCCCCTTTGTTGTGTGTGACCTTTAATGTATTGAACAAAGCCCCTTTGTTCTCTTTTTCTTTGTTTCAACAACCATTTTCCTTCATATTTTATTAACTTCAAACTTTAAGAAATCATGCTTGAAATTCAAAACTGATATGTTTAAGCATTCTCTAAACTCTAATTTGATTAATTCATCATTTATTCATTCATGAATCCAAAACTATGTTTGTGTAACCTTTCTTCATGAGAAGAAATTCAATCTTCAAATTTCACTTTTATATTAAATACACTAAAAAAATAATTCACATGTTTTCAATTTCATCTAATTCAATATTACCATGAATCTATTATGTCCTAAATTGTTTCTTCTCTTTTTTCCTACATTTTCATAGTTCTACAAAAATTATTTCTAGACAAGCAACCAAAAGTTTAATCTCTATTAGAACCAACTTTCTGATGGGAGAAAAATGTGAGCTGCGTGCGGCCTGTGTGCAAGCTAGGGCAGGCGCGCCCTAGCTTGTTTCTCTGTAATTCCTGTTCGTTGGGGTGATTTTTACTCTCGGGGGGCCGTGGGGGGCCTGTTTCTTCTTTCCTGTGCTAGGTTTTTGTTTGTTGGTGGGTGCCATATGTTCTTCTTGTGCAGTCTAGGCGCGTTTCTTTCTCCTTCTATTCTTTTCCCTCCCTGCTATGGATTTCGGGTGTTGTGGTGTGGGTTTGGAGGGGTTTTGGTGGGCGGAGGTGGAGCTTTCCTCTCTTGTTCCTGCATGCTCATTTTGGGCACTATTTTGGCTTTGGCCTCTCGTGGAGGTGTAGGGTGTGACCCTTGTGTATAGTTTCCATGGCTGCAAAAGTGCCTTCGGAGGGAGTTGCTAAGAGGATGGAGGTGGGTGATGGGGCGTCTCTCCCATCTTCTTCTGTAGTGGGTTTGGCAAGATCTGGAGCCTTTAAGATGCAGAAAATAAACGGTTGCCTGGAAAGGTCTCAAGTTCGTCCTGTGTTGGTGATCTAATCGGAGGCCATCGCTGATGATCTAGAGTACTACAGTAATCATGTTCTGATTTGTAAATTTATGGGGATGAGGATTTCCCTCTCTTTTCTTGACACCTGGATCCGCAAGACCTGGTCTCCAGAGGGTGACTTTGAAATTTTGTTGGCTGCTAATAATTTCTTTTTGGTGGACTTCTCATGCATTTCTGATCGAAATAGGGCTTTTGAAGGGGGGCCTTATTTTTATAACCAAGTTGGTCTTTTCATAAAGCCTTGGCATGCAGGCTTTAACTTGGCAGAAGAATTTCCTTCTAGGGTCCCAGTTTGGGTCCGTCTTCCTCGGCTGCCACTCAAATGCTCGAGAAGTGATATATTGCAATTGATTGCTTTGTTGCTGGGAAGACCTATTGGCCCTTCTCAACAAACTTTAGATAAGAGGATTTTTTCTTATGCGAGGCTTTGTGTTGAGATTGACCTGAGTCAGCCTCTGCCTGATTCTATTGATTTGACCGTTGGCTCTTGCTCATGGACTCAGCCATTAGATTATGAAACGTTGCCCTTTCGGTGTCGATTATGTCATGAGTACGGCCATCTGTTGCGGAGGTGTCCTAAAGCTTCTGGTGTAGGGGGTGCCAGTAATGCGAATCCCCAATCTAATCCAGGTATGGAAAAGGGTAAGACTCCCATGCAGGGAGGGACTGAGGACAAGGATGGGTTTGTTCCAGTTAAGTCTCGCAATCGTGGACGAGGCCTAAAGAGACCTTTCAAGGAGAGGCAGGAGGGGGATACCCTCAACAGATTTGAGGTCTTAGATGATTTAGTTCAAGAAGAAGGGTTCTTAGCTGACATGCAGATGGTGGATGGATCTGGTTCTAAGGATTTGGTTGAGGTTCAACCTTCGGTCATCCCTGGAATGGATCTCCATGGTGACCAGGATCCTCAGATAGTGTCTGGTTTATCTCCCTCCGCTCTAGCTCTTGGTGCTGGGGGTGTGGGGACTGTTGATTCTGGTGGCCCCTCTGGTGCTAGTAAGGTCAGCTCGAAGGCTCGGGATAACCCAGATGTAGGTAAGTGTAAGCCTTCTTCCTCTATTTTGGGTGTGCAGCAAAAATCTTTTAAGAAAGGGGTTCCTGAGAAGTCAGTTAAGGTCGGTCGCAAGAAGGACCAAGAAAAGGTGAAGCTTGCTGGAGAGACATTATGGAGGCTGGTTCGGTAAAGACCATTGATGCTCACTTTTCCCAACCCCAACGATGATAGTTCTTTCTTGGAATGTGAGGGGTATGAATAGCATCCCTCGACAAAAGGCTATTCGAGATTTGATCCGTATTCATTCTCTGGATGTGATTTTCTTGCAGGAAACTAAGTTATCAGTAGATAGTATGTTAGGTGTGGCTCCTACTATTTGGGGTCATGGCCAATGTCAGTGTGTGGGTGCTTTTGGTAATTTTGGTGGAGTGGCTTGTTTCTAGGATCCCCGAAAGGTTAGTCCAATTTGGTGGATCTCCTATAAGAGTTCAATTTCTTGTGTTGCTTCTCATTTAGAGTTGGGGGAGAAAGTTATTTTCTCTAATATATATGCTCTGATTGATTTCCAAGGTAAAGCTCAGCTATGGGATCATGTTGGGTTTGTGAGGTCTTTGGATCCTTACCTGCCTTGGATCCTAGTTGGGGATTTTAATGCCGTCATTTCTTTAGAAGATAAGAGAGGAGGTAGTGCTCATTTGGAGCCTTCCTCTACGCTCTTGCAGGATAATATGGCTCTTTTGAGGCTAGTTGATGTCAAGCCAACAAATGGTGTCTTCACATGGAACAATAGGAGAACTAGAGATGCTGCTATTTCTGAAAGACTTGATAGATTTTTGGTGTCCAGTTTTTGGACGGGGGACAGGTGGACGATTAGCTCTGAAATATTGGATTTCGAGGCTCTGACCATTGGCCAATTATGCTTGCGGTTGTTGTGCCTCAACGATGTGCTAGATAGACTTTTAAGTTCCAACTCATGTGGCTCCAGGAGGAGTCTCTTCATGATATGATACCTGGCTAGTGGGATCTTGGGAAGCCAGCTTATGGCACTACCATGTACTCATTTTCAAAGAGGTTACAGTACATCAAATACAAGTTGAAAAGATGGAATAGGCAACATTTTGGTAATTTGTTTCATGAAAAAAAGAAGGCTCAGGATAACCTGGACTTAATCACCAGGCAGATTCGTGATCAAGGCCTAACTGAGGAGTTGAGTTTGTTGGAGATTGCTGCAACAAAAGAGGTAGAGGAATGGGAGTTAAGAGAAGAAATCTTTTGGAAACAAAAGTCCCGTATTGAATGGCTTCGGGCTAGTGATAGGAATACGTCTTTTTTTCACAACTCAGTTAAAGCTCGGAGGCAAGGTAATGTTATCTCTTCTCTTGTGTTATCTGATGGGGAAATTTTGTCCTCTTCTGCTTCTATCTCTGCGGAATGTATTTGGTATTTCTCTTCATTATTTTCTGAGGATTCGCCTCCAGCTGAGGAGGCTGAAACAAGGATTCTGAATTGTATCCCGCAATTGGTGTCTATTGAAATGAATGAGTCATTGCTTTCTCCTATTACCTTGTTGGAGCTTGAGAACGTTGTGTTCCAGATGAAGAAAGGTAAAGCTCTAGGGCCTGATGGATTCCCTGTTGAATTCTTTCAGGAGTTTTGGGAGGTGGTTAAGTTGGACCTCTTAGAGGTGGTTAAGGAATCTTTCATGAATAAACAAATGTTGAGGTCTCTTAATGAAACTTTTTTAGCTCTCATTCCAAAGAAGGAGGGGGCTAATTCTTTGGATCTTTTTTGGCCTATTGCATTATGTAATGTTGTTTATAAGATTATTACTAAGTTGATTACTGAAAGGTTGAAACCTTGGCTTGGTGAGTTAATCTCTGAGGAGCAGGGGGTTTTGTTGCTGGTAGATAGATCATGGATGGTGTCGTGATTGCAGCAGAGACCATCCACTCTATGGAATCTTCAAAAGAAAAATCTATGTTTATCAAGCTGGATATGGCAAAAGCGTATGATCGCGTTAAATGGAGCTTTCTTTTTAAGATTCTTGGAGCTTTTGGCTTTGCTAGTGACTGGATTGAATGGGTCAGGAGCTGTGTTACTTCTTCCTCCTTCTCAGTGCTTATCAATGGTGAGCCCACTGAGTTGTTTCGTGCTTCTAGAGGCCTCAGACAAGGAGATCCTTTGTCGCCTTACTTATTCATCCTCCTTGCGGAAGGATTGGGAAGGCTTATTCGTGCTCAGGTTGCTAGCGGCTTGATTCAGGGTTGGAATTGGGGAAATGATCTTCCCCCTCAGTCTCATCTTCAGTTTGTTGATGATACTACCTTGATGGGTAGGGAAAAGGTTGAGGAGGCTTTGAACTGGTGCAATGTTTTGGACATCTACTTGGCGCCCTCTGGGCAGCGCATTAATGAGGGGAAGTCTTTCATTTACTTCTTCCATACTCCTAAGGTTATCCAAAGGAGATTAGCAGGTATTCTTCATTTCCAGATCGGTTCTCTTCCTTTTCTCTATCTTGGAATCCCTCTTGCCATTCGTTCTCTCCCTAGAAGGTTTTGGCAAGAGACTCTTGACAAGTTTCACATATTGGTCAGCCATTGGACTTGTAGGTGGCTCTCATCAGCTGGCAGAGTGACTCGTCTAAAGTTTGTGATCCAAGCTCTCCCTCTTTATAGGTGCTTTATTCTTTCTGCTCCAAGTTTTATTCAAGATTTCGAGAGGTTGTCTTGTCAGTTCCTGTGGTCTGGCAACCTTCTTCATAAAAAGTGGAGCTTGGTGAAATGGGATGTTGTCTATAGGCCGAAGCAGGAGGGGGGTCTTGGTCTACGACAGAATGATTTGAATGGGCAGGCCTTGGCTGCTAAGCTGTATTGGCGTTGGTGTTCACAACAACATATGCGGTGGGCAAAAATTCTTACCCTCAAATATTTGGGTGTGGTGGATAGCATGGAGGTCGTAAGATTCAGTCTGGAGGGGAAAGGTTCTATGATCTAGAGTACCCTCAAATGGGGTGCCAAGCTTGTGAAACAGGGCCTTTTTTGGATTTGTAATGGGGGTCGGGAAGCTCTCTTTTGGCATGATTCTTGGGATGGGCACCCCCCTATTTTGTCTTCTCATCCCCACCTTCAGGACTTGTGCCAAATTTTTGAGGAGGCGGGTTGGTGCCATGTGGTTGACTTCAAATCTCAACATTCTTTGAGTCAGATTACTTTGTCCAGGTGGAAGGACCCTCAAGATTGGCCTCCTGGGGGGGTTTTGGAGGACCATCATGTGCTTGCTAAGATTCTTTCAGATCGTGCTTGCAACTCTCTTCTTGGGAGAGATGTGCTTGCTTGGGGCCCTGATTTGTGAGGTAAATTTTCAGTTGCCTCTGGTTATCAGGTTTTGGATAAATAGGTCTTTAGGAGCTCTGAGGTTCCTTGGTGGAAGCATGTTTGGAATAAATTTGCTTGGCCTAAGTGTAATTTTTTCTCTTGGCTCGTTGTCCAAGGTAAGTGTCTTACTTGGGACAACCTTTGGAAATGGGGGTTCCAGGGCCCTTCCATGTGTGTTCTGTGTGGTCAGTATGAAGAATGCTTCTCGCATCTCTTTTTTCAGTGTTCCTTTGCTAAGGATATTTGGCATCACTGGTGGAAACTCTGGAGCTTACTGTGTTGCCATGTCTTGGCCTTGGATGATTTTTGGAGGAGACAAGGATCATCTCCTGCCAAAACCTCTTTTCTTAAAATTGCTTGGAGCATTGGCCCTAGTTTGATTGTTTGGCATGTTTGGTTGGAGCGCAACAGACGAATTTTCTTGGATAAAAAATTGGTCTTGGAACAACTTTGGAGGCGGATTCTTGGGGCTCTGCAGGAGACTTTGTCTGCAAAGTGTGATTTGTCTATGCCAGTTGGTCCTGGAGACTTGGGTGTTGTTAATTCCCTGGGACTTGTTGCAGGGGATAGGCGAAATTTGGGCAGAGTGCATCGTAGTCGTGGGCATGAGAGGGTGGCTCGTGATGGCTTCTGGTGTCCGCCTGCTCTTGGGGAGCTAAAAATCAATACTGATGGGTCATCTAGGGGTAATCTTGGGCATGTTGGAGTTGGTGGTATTGGTAGAGATAGCTTGGGAGTGGTGGTATTTTTCTTTTCTATATATCGTGGTTTGCATACCAATAATCATATGGAGGCTAGTGCTATCCTTATGGAAATTGAGCGTGTAGTTAGCCTTGGGTGGCGGCAGATCGTTTGTGAGTCTGATTCTCAGGTGGTTATTGACATGTTGCATAAGCGGCAGTTGGAGGATATGAATTGGCTGCTTGTTGTGGTTGTCAAGCAGATTATTTCTATGTGCTCTTCTCTGGAGTCCATTGTTTTCCGTCATATTCCGCGAGAATGGAATAGGGTTGCTGATGGACTGGCTAGATGGGCGACAGAGAGGACTGATTCTTGGTATGTGGATGGCTGGGGAAATCTTCCTAATGACATGGCCCTTGTTCTTGAGGAGTGGGTTGCTGAGGATATGAGGTGCTTCTTGGGTGTGAATTAATTCTTGTTTTGTGGGGCCTCTTGTGGCTTCTTTCTTTTGCCCTTATAATGTTGTTCTGATTCAATAAAGTTTTTACCCTCTTTTTTTTTTTTTTTTTAAAAAATTTAATCTCTTTTTTTTTTTTAGATTTAGCAATTGTCTAATTTCATTTTGTTTAATTCTAAAATTTTAATATTACCAAATCTAGTTTCTTTCATTGCAAGAAATCATAGATTTCACACATAACACTCATATAACACTTAATAAGTTCAAAATAAATCCCAACTCTTATGCTTACCAAATTAAATTATTTTCTAAAGCCTTTTATAAATATGAATCCAACTTCTTAAAAATATCAACTTGAAAATCCATGTAGATGTTAAAATAGGCTTGAATCTAAACAACATGAACAAATTCTCCAGAGCTTTCAAGTAATCCTTTGTGCATATGTGTATGCATAAAGTAATGTTTTTTAAACAATTCTATCTCTTATTAAAAACACTTTCAAAAAACTCTTAAAACCTAATTATGGAAAACTCTAATTCAATGAAAATAATGAATTAGTTTTTAATTAAAGCAATTCAATTAAAATATAACATTTCTAATAAATCCTACTTCTTCAAAATTTCAACTTGAAAATCGATATATATGTTAAAACACTTGAATCCAAAAAACACATACAAACTCTACAAATGTTTTGAGTAATTCTTTGTGGATATGTTTATGCATATAGTAACATGTTTGAAAAAACCTCTTTTATGAAAAAACCCTTTCAAAAAATCCTCAAACCCTAATTGTGAAAAAAACCCTAATTTGATGAAAATAATGAATTCATTTTCAATCAAAGTAATTCAATTAAAATATAATATTTCTAATTTATGCATATCTTTCAACTCATAAAAATTCTCTCACCAATATTAATTTAATTTATGCTTTATTTTAAAGAGACCAATAATTAGCTTTGTCCCTTTTCTTTGATTTTTTATCTCAGTTTTTAAAAGTTCATAGATTCTAAATAAGGAGTGCAAGTCAATTTTAATTTAAATATTTTAAAATTATTATTAATTACATGTAAATAAAAACTAATTAATTCAAATAGAGACTTATTTTATTTATCAACACAATTAAATAAATTTTAAAAATTAAATAAGCAAGCATAATTAACTTTAACATCTAATTAAATTAATTTATCTTGATTAATTAGTTCAAACAAACATTTACTTCATTATTTGCATTATAGGTTTATCACACTTGGACCAAGCCTAATTTACCTTTCACAATACTTGTTCTTGTCAACAACATATCTTGACACACATAACTTAGTAGCATTATTAACTAAACACAACCCATTTAATGACACATTCTAATTATATTTAATTAAACTATTGAATTTTACTTAAATCAATTTCTTTTAGTGAACATGAACTAAAATAGAAAAATAATTCAAATAAAAAAATTAATAATATAACAATACTTCAATTTGAAAAGCATAAGAATTGTGGATGTTAAAGTCATCCATATATGAACTAGGAACATATAGACATTAAAGAAAGTAAAAGCAAAATGTGACAAGTAGTGAAAAGGGATAAGTGAGGATATCTATGGACAACTAATTTATTCCTTGTCATGTGTATTAGGTGGTTTTTCTTTAATGTCACATATATCTTCAATATATGGTGCAATTTAGTGAATAAGATTAATCCATTGATGTGTATTATTTTCTTTCAATGGTTCACCTCCTTAGGTGAGGTAGTTGTGGGATCATAAACATATTAAATGTTTATTTTCCCTTTGTTTATAAATTATAGAATTTTATGTTTTAATGCAATACCTTTGTGTTTAGAATATTCATCTATATGACTATACACATATTTAGTCTTGTGTGGCATAAAGAGTCAAAGTCTAATGATAGCGTGTTTCAGTATTTTTTTTAACATCATATGTGTAATCTTTAGAGGTACAACAAGTTATTCCAATGTTACATCTTTACCTCTATTTGATTAAGGAAAGGATGACATAGGATAAAATGTAGGTTTAATAGATGTATTAACTATGTAGATAGTAGGAGAATAAGGATCAAAAGATAAAACATAAGTAGGTATCATTAGGTCTATACTATCTTTGTGAGCATTAGGTTTAGAAAAATAAGCAATGAAAACATGTGTCAAGTTCATAAGAAAAGTGTGAAAAAAACAAGATGTATCAAACCATTGTAAGACTACCACTTAGATGGAGTCTAAACTCACAGATCAATTTAATATATCATCATCCAAATACTCATAAAAACATTTTACATGTAAGGAAGCATTAGAAGTACAAATCATAGTCATATAATAATTATCAACTAAAAGCTATAATATCATCATGTAATATGTGGGAAGGCAATATAATGTTAATATGAGCCGCATGAGAAAAAAAAACTAACATCAAGACACACATACTATAACCATGTAAGGTATCACCATGTGAAAGAGTATCATTGATATCCATAAGGCTAACAAGAGATATTTAAATGTCATATCATAAAACACATCATCATATATAAGGAAGGGTAATTCACTGAAAGCATGTGCATCTATGGATATAGGGTTGTCATGATAGCAAAGAGAAGTATCATTGAAAGTTGTAATAATGCCACAAATATATAGGGAATGTGCGACCTTATCAATGGGCATCACATTATGTATATCACATGGTAAATACTCAATAGGTACAAGCTCACTACTATCAAATCATAGTAAGGATAGGGAGAATAAAATGCTCGTGAATAAGTGAAGTATCTTTGAGATAGAAATATAAGCACTAACACACTTTATGAAGGATAAAATTTCACAAACATGATGTAACAACACCTTCATAGAAGAAACATTAGCATCCATAGGATAAAAAGTCATATGAACATCAATGACGAGGGTATCAAAAGAAATTATCATTTGAACATACCTCAAAACTTGCAACACATGCATAATCCATGATAAAAGATGTGTTAATGAAGCACAATCAAGGGTGAAATAATATAAGTCTAAAAATTAACATGGATATATCAATAATAATCAAATAAGAGTGGATCCAAACCCTAATTAGATATAAGATGAAGGATAAATGATTTAAAAAATCATATATGAGAATGGAACCCCAAAGGAAAATCCCGAGGTAGGTAAGGTGTAAAAATACACAAACCCTAAGTAAAGATAAATATATGGAGGACAAATGCGAATGATGAATCAAACCATAATTAGATTTAAAAATAAGATGTAGCAATCATACAATTATAGATTAAAAAAAAACCCAATGAAGGAGAAACCTCAAAGGGAGTTGTTTTAGAGTAGATAGGTTCATCAAAATGTAAAGAAAGCAGACATGTTCATCAAAATATAAAGAAATAAATGAATTTTTACGAAAAATAGGTTTAATGAACATGCCAATCAATTAACCTAATCTAGAGTTGTGACATATCATATAACACACTTTTAAAATATAAAAATAAATAAAAATGAAATAATTAGCTAATTTTGACAAACAATAGATAATTTCCTATTTTGATAATAACTTTTGAACCATAGCTTCTTACATGTGTTGTAAGAGAAATAACAAAATTTAAATATTTTTGTTATAATTTGATGGATTGATCTTGAGTTCGTCATGAGTTCAACCCCAAGTGCCATGAATCTAACCTTCCACATGTGGATTTGATATGTGTCACACATATTTGAACTAGTAGATTGTGAACTTCTCAAACTTGCTTTGCTTCGATTTTTGGTATTTGAAGATGCATAAATACAAATAGTATTTGGAAATACCTTAGAAGAAGCTCTTGAATTGTGAAGGTTAAGTCTTCTTAGTCAAACTATATAGCCGTGGGTAAATGTTCAAAGACAATACCATCAAGCATTTAGATGGTCTATATGTGAATTTTGATTTTGATGTATTTGCATTCGTTTTAAATTCCAATTTAAAATGTTTGTAGAATGATTTCTTCTTCTAGCAACTAATGAAATAATTGCAAATTAAATATCTTTAAATATCAAGACATAACATGTTGCACAAAGTTGACCCAAAATAACTAATAAAAAAGGACAACAACTTAAAAATTTGATTTAAAAAATTTAAAAATTAAAATTAATCCTAAATCACTTGGATCAATCTTGAAGTACTTCACATTGACCCAATACACAAAATATGCTAATCTTGAAACAAAAGAGTAAAAATATAGAAGCAATATAAGCATTAATACAATCGATGATATATAGATAAAAGTTATATTAAATGTGTGTAAATAAAGATGGAAATAAAACTAAATGTGTGAAAATAGATGTCAGTAAAAGTAGAAATAAATTATTATTGAAAAATAATCTAAAGTTGACACAAGAGAGTGCCACTAAATGGGAATTGGCATGGGAATGAAAATTTCATCATTCCAGCTATTAGAAGGTCTAGACTGTTGGAAGCAATTCAAACATTAAAAACTTCTAAATTGGATAACTCATGCGCTCCATTGAAGTGAGTTGATCGAGTGGCTGACATGGAAGCAGCCTCGCATTCACCTACGGTACCCTGCTCATTCACACGTTTGAGAGAATGGCCATTCATGTTCGCTGGACAAAGGCTTTCATTGAGCCGACGCACACTTGATTTTCGTTCTCGGCGCCTTAGCCTTGCTATCACCAATGCCACCAATGGGGCTGCTGCTGTTCATTCTCCAAACGAAGTCGAGAAGAACAACTATGGCCGTCAGTATTTCCCCCTTGCCGCCGTTGTTGGACAGGTCTTTGCTTAAACAGTGCCGTACTTCGACCGACATTACTCTTTTTTTTTAATAGATATTGTTAGATAATGGAAGATGGATTTAATTATATCCACTAAAGTGCTGTATAATTTGTTTAACTGCGTGAAACAAAATAATTGTTCTGCATCGGGAGTGACTTCAAAATGTATGTCAAACAGAGCAAAATATAGGATTCCTTAGAGTGAAAGGACAATTCAAGTTCACAAATGATTTCAGTTTTCATTTTTCACGTTTTTTACACTGCCGTAGGCCAATGTAAGATTTATAGTAGAAAATTTCATTTTGACAGATTTTTGAAACAAATTTGTTTTGCTAAGATAAACCTCACCCAATTCCGTGAGTTGCTGAGCTTTTTAAGGGTTTTCTAGCCTGCTCGACTCTGAGATTGCCTGCTAAAGGAAAAAAAAGAAGGAAAAAACTATATTAAATATGGTTAAAATTACATAAAAAACATTCGTGGTCAGGCTTCAAATTCACCGGTCTTCTTGCCATACGAACCAATGAGACCACAAAAAATCACAGAGTAATGCCAGCGTAGTAGCAGATAGCAATCTCACCAGTATTAAAATGATTACTAATAAAACTAACAACAGAGAAGAGACTCAAAATTCTTATCCACCATGGCTACACGATATAATTCCACACCCAATCCTTATTGCCGAGTCTGAAACTAAAACGACAAAAAATTTGCCTAATAGTGATTTCCAAGGGTAGTATAAGGACAAAAGGCCTTGGCTGGAAGTAAACGTTAAAGCCATTGCATAGAGAACTGAAGGGTTTCATAAGCTGAGAATTATTATCACGATATTTGTAGGAGTGGGAAAAATTGCATCTCAGCCTAATAAAACCTGAATTGATCGAGTTCACAGCTAGGGGCCATTGGAAGTCCTCCAAAATGATAAAAAGGGCCACATCTTACGGAAGTTTTGTTTGCATTTCCTAATAGCTATGATTAAAAACAGTAAATACAATTATCGAAGAAAATCTAGCAGCTAGAGCTTTAAAGATGGATACAAGAAGCATCAAAGTTGCCTTTTATTGGCATCATTGGCCTCCGCAGGAGCATACACATGGGTATTCTCAACAAATAACGCAATGCTTGACCTCAGATGCTGCTTGAATGTCTCCTTGTCGGATTTGAAAGAGACTTTCATTCAAGCATACTGTATGGACTTGATAAGGTTTGGGATTTGACTGTTTTACTCAGCTACTGCTCTTTCCATTTCTTTCCCCATTCCTTTTATGATGGAAGAAAGGTAGCATGTTTCATTGCTGACCTCCTAGACCATAGGTCTCACATCTCTCTGAGATGATACAAGTTTGCAATGTTGTTTTTTTTTGACGTAATTTATAAGCTCCATAAAACCTATTGTATTGTTGATCCTATGCTGCCCATTGGTTACCAGTTCATTGCCCACACCTCCACCACTGCAGTTAAAATATCTAACACATTTCTAGTATTCAATCTGTCACTGGTTTTGCTTGCTTACAAGTCATCTATTTTCTCTGCCAACAAAACTATGAATCCCTGAATGGCTTAATTGAATTTTATCAACCATGTTAGTTGATTCTTTTAGATCACCAATAAGTAGCATTTGGGGCAAATGATGAACAGCAGTAGCTGTTTCAAATACATAGATTCTCTGTTTCATGGTTCCTGGGTTGGTGAACAGACTAATCAATGTTAGGCACTTGAATTACCTTCTTATCTTCTTCTAGATGACCTACATGCTTGGCTCTTTCCTTGCAGTGATGAAATAGGACCTATATATGGTTAGGGAAAGCTAATCTCTTCCTCTATGATTCATCTTTTGTCATCTAGTTGGTAAATCGACACTTATTCCTTGGCAAAATTAACTAGTGCCTGGACCAGATGATGAACAACATTAGCTGATTGAAGAACGTAGTTTCTCTGTTTGATGGGTTCCTGAGCAGACTAGCCAATGTTGGTCACTCGAATTACCTTCTTTTCTTTTTTCTAGATGGCCTAGGTGTTTGGTTCTTTCCTTGCACTGATGAAGAAATGGGACCTATCCATGGTTAGGGCAAGTTAATACCTTCTTCTATGGTTCATCTGCAGGCATCTAGCTGGTAAATCACCACTTTTTAATTCTATTTTTAGCCATGATGGAGAACTTAATGATTGCATAGACAAAGAAAAACCTGAGCTTCAACCTTAGGTTAGCAAGGTAAATAACAACAATAATTAGAAGATTTGGGTAAGGATGAATAAAAATTGAGCAAAGTGGAAAGAAGACTTGTCATGCTCGGAGTAGGAGGCGGCAGCACAGTGGAAACATCTACCTATCTATCAGATCTTCCTTTTCCCAAGTCTATTCACTGAAGACATGAACACAATGGCCATACCTATTCCTGTCATCAGCATGATTGTCATTCCCAATCTGCCTATATAACAAATGATATTCGCCATTATAGAGAGCATGTGACATGAATATGATCGTTGAAATATATTTAGATGTATTTTTGCTTGAATGATGATTACTCTATAGTTATCCTAGAAAGCAGGGTTTGAACCATTCAGAAGGTGAATTTGTCTTCTTTTATAAAGCAGGCTTGAAATCAACAGATTATCATCCTTAGAAGAGAAGTGGTGGGGGATGCGGGGAGGGGCGGTGGCATTGGGGGTGGTTGGGTTTCCAATTACAATAGTCCCAAATGGTGCTTGGGAGCCACCCAATTATCCATGAATAGAAGTTTGTTAAGCTCATTAATTTTCAATAGCAAAATTGTTTCATGAACTCCTATTAGAAAGGTGAGTACTAGATGTCAGAGTGATGGCTGATTTTGCCAATATTTTATCTACTTTAGTACTGTCACTCATTGTATCCTTGACTTCAATATCCTTAAAGGATCCCATGGAGGTTCTAATCTTTTATTTTTATTTTTGATAGAATAAAAATTGATATTGAAAGAACATAATAGCAATTATTAGATGCTAAGTTGCCGGTTCTGGTATGGGATCGGGCATGGGTATGGGATACGGGTACGCCGGTACAACAATTTTTTTATCCTGAAATATGGTACATTTGGGTACAACTGTATATATATATAAAATTAAAAATATACAAAATTGTAAATACATTTAATAGTATGAACCATGAGTCTATGATACTTCATCAATCATCAATCATCATTAAATCTAAAATCATTGATCAATGCTAGTGATAAACTACAAGCCTATAAAGATAATCATAAATGCCAATTGATAGTTCAAAATTCCAATACATATGTCATTCTCATATATTAATAATAAATATCATATATGTCTCTCTAGTCATGATTCAAATGAAGATCATTACAATTATTCATCAATCATCAAAAGGCTCTAGATCATCATCATTTGGTTCGACATCATTTGAACCACAAGCAAATGCATTGCCAGTGCCACTTGTAGTAGGTGCATCATGTGCAAGAGTCTCAGCATCATCATCATCATCATCATCTATAGTGACTCTAGCAAGCTCTGCAATAGATGCATCCAAGTTGGCACACTTAGGGGCTATGTCCCAATTCTTCATTGTGTTGAGAAGATTACATTTCTTTCAGATTATAACCAGAATGTTGAACTTGATAAGTATGAAGTTGATACCAAATCAATATTGAAAAATACTGATCATGAATTCACAAGTCTGAGTCTTCTTTAATGGTATTTGATCTACAAGAGCAGAACATTTATTGATTTCAATATCTCCCATTGTGGATCGAACCTACATTAAACATATAAGGAAGAGACACATCCCATGAGCGGACATGTCTCCACAAAGTGGAGGCATGTCTGTTCATGAGATGTCTCATGAATTGTGCCTTTTCATCTTAACTAAACACCCAATCTCTAATTGGGGTTTGTTACTTAATAAACATAAATGCTTACCAAGTTCGATCTGAATTTATCTTGCACAAATAAATAATATCCAATCTGGAAATGATCACCGATAATGATGCTCGATCGGGATCCTATATGAAACATGAAATGCTAATAATCTGCAATTAATAACCTCTAAATGCAGATCGATAATATACTTGGAATGTAGTAGATTTCGATATAAATGATGATGTATACAATTAATATATATGTGTGTATACATATGTCAGTATATACTGACATATATATATACACACACATATGATCATCATTTCTATATCTGACCGAAGCTACCATATTTCAACACTCCCTCTTAGCTAGGGAAGATAACTATATCCAAGTATATAGTGATATCACCTTACTCGTGATATCAGAAGATATGGTATGCTTCTAAGAGAGTCAAGTCACTTGACATTCTTCATAACACATCTTCATTATGGTATGTGCACTGACATCAAGTCTCATGATGTCTACCATAATAAATCATGGCATATCCACAGATACATTTATCCACCATGATTATCCCATAAGGATCATAATGATCTTCAACTGATATCAAGTCTCATGATATCTATCAAAATGTCCTAGAGTTACTATCATGACATATCCATGGATATCAAGTCTCATGATATCCATCATGATAGTGAAACTAATCATTGTAGAGTCATCACTTTACAATGTCAAATACAAGTGTTCATTATCAGAAAGATCGTCACCTTTCAATAATGTACACAGGGGGTGAGGGCCCATAAAGTCATGGAGTCACACACACGACAAAAGAGTTTACACATTAAACATCTTTTAAATACATTAGTACAAAATGAACAATTTGAGTCTCAATCTCAACAATAACTTACAATTCAACCATACCAAGTTTCTTCCTGAATTGTTCAACTTTAACTTTGAAGAGAGGCTTGGTGAGAATGTCTACTGTTTGATCGTTTGTACTAATATACTCCAACTGGATCACATGTCTCTCACATAGTGGTAAGGAATCTCTATATGCTTTGATTTATCATGGAATACTGGATTCATAGAAAGCTTAATACAACTCTGATTGTCACAGTGGATAATAGTAGGATTCAGGGGCTCACCAAATAATCCCACAAGCAATTTCCGGAGCCATACTACTTCTCTTGCTCCCATAGAGGCTGCAATATATTCGTCTTCTATTGTACTCAGTGTCACAAAAGATTGCTTCCTGCTACACCAGGATATCATCGCAGACCTCAACCTGAAACAACATCCAGAGGTACTCTTTCGATTATCTTCTTTAGGTTCAGTAGGCTCCCTCTGAATCTTCAAGCACTTGCATCAACCTCCTGATCTCATCGTCCAAGATTGCCTGCAACACATGCTTTAGAGAAATGTTTTCCAGTGCACACCTTTGATATTGTAGAGAGTTCAAGGTAGACCTCCTCGACCTCATAGCAAATCACTCTATTCTGAATAGGTTTGCGGAGCTACCAATATCAAATCCAGATGACAGCCTTGAGAAATTTTTATCTCAGCAGCTGAAGAGGACTTTCACGGGTTTTACACTTGGCCTTGCAACACTGCAACCTACACTTCTCAGTGAGTCACGGAACTCCCTCTTGATCCCTGTTTAGAGCTTGCAAAGAAGACTTCTGGAAGTGAACTCCCTCTAGCCACCAACTCAGTCCCATGGCTGCAAGTTGTAACTTCACGCTTGATCATTTCTTTGGTCGGCATGACTTCCTCACAAGATGCCTCGAGCTTTTCATCACTAAGCAATCTCTCATCACCTTGTCCTGAAAGCATTTTAGAGAGAGATTACTAACAGTTTATAATTATCCAAAGAAATATTAAAGCTAGAATCATACAAGGTTTACTATCTCAGGTTATAATATGAATACATAAGAATTTATGAACAATATGAATAAGTAAATCAACCTAAAGGGAAAAGGATCAGAATGAAGGGATAAAGAAACTTATCTTTATTGAATTCTGATATAACTTTTCCTTCCATCTTTTACTCCTCTCGAGAGTGCAAATCTCAGTACAACAAAAGACAATTTGTACAACACACATTATGCAGCGAGCATATTCAATATAGGACCAGCCTTCTCAAGGCAACATTGCAGTCCAAGCACATAGAGAATAGTATCGATGTGACCATCCAATCATTACGAATTTGCATTTCACTTTTCATCTCAGAGTCACACTCAGAGATCTTCACAATGAAATGTAAAGAATGATTGACATCTTCAAGGGATCTTATGCCTATGATCACTTTTACCAATCACACATGATTCAAGTAAACAATGTTAGACCTGCAGACCAGATTTCAGAAGAATAAACAAAGGGAGTACTTATCTTGATGAAATCAAATTTCCTTTTAAGTGCTACACTTAAACAGGAATACAGTGAACAACTCGACATGATGCTTGACGAATCACCAGCCAGAGTGCATTCCTCTGCTCTAGTCGGTAGCCAAGGAGATGTGTTCTCCATAGACGTTTCAAGTAGAGATGCACCTCTAATCTTGAAGATATGTACGGGATATCTAAATATATTTGCACACGAAATGGATACAAAAACGATTTGCTCCGCCCTTAGCAGTGGCGTCACCTCTGAGTAATTTCAATAAGGGTTGATATCATGAGATGCTTCAAGTCTCATATACAGCTCCGATTATAAACCTTCTTGAACTTTTGTGACATCTTGAAAGGGGACCCACCACAAATATTGAAACATATGAACCACGACAGCTATAGTCATGATTTCATAATATGGAGTAGTTAGCTGCTTCAATAAACAAAGTCATTGGAGTATTGAAGTTACTCTCGACTTCCTTCTGTTTTTTGAAGATTTGTCCACCATACACCACGTGCGGACCATGGTAGTATTGAGTGCCACAAACTTCACAGAACACATGGTGGCAACAAGCACGATAGGGGAAGCAGAGTATATAGACTCGACATCACACAACGACAAGAGTTTCGAGAGATAACAATCCTGTGAGATGGCGGATTCTTCAAGAGACCCGTTAAAATAGTCAGAGCCTCCAAGTTGGGCTAGATAAGGATGTAGCGGCTAAACCCGAATGACCAGAGATAATACTTCGACCTCTGAGGGTACATGACGGCAAAAACCAACATCTGCGTTCACAATTGCTCTGAGTCTTATATCTTGCGACCAATCAGAATAATGAGAATAATGGCAATATCTTCACAAGGGCTCCCGTGATAGCTTCTTCTGCCGGTTACAAGACAAAGGACTTCACACATGTAACATCTCCAGGAGCGAGTATCAAAGAATATCTGCAAATGTAAGGTATATATCGGGAATTTGAATACAACGGACTTGACTCCTCCCGAATGACTTTAAGTTGTCTTCACAAGCTTACATCAATTTAATAATGCCTTCCATTGTATATAAGACATTCGGGATTGAGGGTGCCATAAGGATCGAGCCAGCATTATCACGCAAGAGTTCCAACGTTGCTTCTCGTCACCTTATTGTCTCTCGAAATGACCAATGATAAAAGGAATTTAACCACAACAGCCAAATAAGAGATGCCCGATATCGGGTCTAGGATAAGCCACGATAAATTAAATATCAGTGAGAAGTTTCTAGTTAAAATTATGACGACTCTACATAAGCAGCCATGATAATGTGAATAGGCAAGGCTTTTAAACACTGCCGCATCTTCTTTATAGGAATGGCCCCATAAGCATTATCGCCAAAGATGTAGTGGCTGACTGGACCACGGTAGCAAATAAGATGACAAGGTCTGATGTAGTTTATTTACCGACTTCATACACTCACATATAACTGCGATGTGCTTCCAATATATTATCGAGTTCTTCAAAGTCGGCCAAGCCCTTCACACCAGTGTGTGTTGAATATCACCCGTGTTGATGAATATAAACAATGGCAAAGATACTTGAAATGTAATGAAGAATATAAAACCTGTATAGTTATCCAATATGTTCGATTTGCAAGAGATTCCTCCTTTATTCGCAGTCACGATGCATATATACAAACTTTTTTTTTTTGCTAATTCCCATAGTCATGATCTATAGAGATTATTATATTTTTCCCCAACGATGATGGTTCCCGATAGCAATTTTAGTGATTATGATCAACACGGATGATAATCCCAAGCCCTGTCCAAACGAATCAAACAATGAATATGGAATGCCCTGAATTCTGTGATTGTCACTGCAAATGGGCAATCTGGATTTTCGTCCGAGAATGACTCTGGAAGTCTGAGAGTTTCTGTTCTTAGATTCTTCGATTCAACAGCCAGACATGATTCAATCTGATATCTTAAATTTAATTGGATCTTCCTTAACTTGGCTCTGATACCATGTTGAGAAGATTAAATTTCTTTCAGATTATAACTAGAATATTGAACTTGATAAGTATGAAGTTGATACCAAATCAATATTGAAAAATACTGATCATGAATTCACAAGTCTGAGTCTTCTTTAATGGTATTTTATCTACAAGAGCAGCACATTTATTGATTTCAATATCTCCCATTGTGGATCGAACCTACATTAAATATATAAGGAAGAGACACATCCCATGAGCGAACATGTCTCCACAAAGTGGAGGCATGTCCGTTCATGAGATGTCTCATGAATTGTGCCTTTTCATCTTAACTAAACACCCGATCTCTAATTGGGGTTTGTTACTTAATAAACATAAATGCTTACCAAGTTTGATCTGAATTTATCTTGCACAAATAAATAATATCCAATCTGGAAATGATCACCGATAATGATGCTCGATCGGAATCCTATATGAAACATGAAATGCTAATAATCTGCAATTAATAACCTCTAAATGCAGATGGATAATATACTTGGAATGTAGTAGATTTCGATATAAATGATGATGTATACAATTAATATATATATGTGTGTATACATATGTCAGTACATACTGACATATATACACACACACATATGATCATCATTTCTATATCTGACCAAAGCTACCATATTTCAACACATTGAACCATCCTTGTACTCATCTTGCTTATGTGATAGAAGACGCACGTTGGAATGGACATAAACCAAGTCTTCCGCTTTTTTTGCAGCCAACCGATTACGCTTCACTGAGTGGATATAGGAGTATGTACTCCAATTTCGTTCAGCCGAAGAATAACTTGCAACCTGTTGAAATTGGAGAGAAAACCAAAATAACTTAGAAATAAAAATGCAAAATAAATTAAAGAATGGTAAGTAGTAGTACTAAACTTAAAGTCTACAATACAAATGTTAAATAAAAAAAATTAAAAAATATAAATTACTTGTGATAGAATCTTGATTGCAAGAGGTTGGAGGAACATAAAATCTTTCCCATGGAGGTGCCACCATGTACGAGCATCTACTGTGTATTGGTCTTGAATAGCACAAAGACTAGGATTCTGTCCTGAGATGAACAAGCCAAACTCTTTCCTAACATTTTCCACCACTTCTGGATCTACGAAGAGTTTTCTGAATGCTCGCTTGTACCCATTAGCAACTTCACTATCTCTATATGGTGGAGTTCTCCCTGGCAAAGCAAGTATCTGTGAACTATAGTATTTGGGAGATAATGCATATGCAAGGAGATGCAATGGTGTGTTCATCTTGTCCCAACGATGGTGGTGAATGATTTTTTCAACTCTATGAAAAAATGTTTCTTGGGGGTCATTCTCTTTTTCTGCTATTATCACCTTTATTTTTCTATCATGGAGTCAATACCATCATAGATTTCCCCCAAACATGGTCGATCTGTATCAGCAAACCTGATCATACTCATGATAGGCTCGGTGAATCTCAAGACATAGGCCACACGATCCCACCAATTGTCATCTAGGATCAATGACTTGACCTTTTGGGCCCTCTCTGAACTTGATGTTTTCCAAATACTCCATTGGTTGCTAATAACCATGGCACCCAATGCGTCTCGCACCTTCACAAGTCGTCTCAAAACGATTGTGTGTGATGCAAATCGGGTCTCCGCAACCTAGGATCATGTAAAACATAAGTTAATAATAATAACACATTAAAATATAAATCCATAAAATTAAAAAAATTAAAATAAATTATAATTGATAATTAAATTAAATTTACCTTCAACAATTCCAATCTCGAGAAAGTCCTGAAGATGCTTTGTGACATATGGTGGTTTGTCACAAACATTTGGATCTCCTCAGCCTCTTGGTATATTTCTTTCACCCATTCTATTTGAGTGCCAATTGCTTGCATCACCAAGTTAAGGGAGTGTACAGTGCATGGTGTCCAAAAAATGTGTTCATACCTTTGCTCAACCAAAATACCTGCAGCCCGACAATTTTTTGCATTGTCTGTAATGACTTGAACAACATTTTCTGGACCCACCATCTCTATGGACTCAATGAGGATTTTTGAAATGAATTCTGCATCCTTAATTTTCCCCTCACAATCAATTGCCTTCAAAAACATAGCCCCTTTTGGGGACACTGCAATAACATTTATCAAAGGTCGGTTCTTGCAATCCTTCCACCCATCGGAAACAATAGACATTCCTGTTTCAACACAAGAATCCCTAATTGGTTTGAGTGATGTCTCTACATGATTTTTTTCTTTTACTAATAAGGTGGTGCACACCTTTTCATACTCAGGACCTTTGAAACCTGAAGGTGCAATATTGATTGCCTCCACCATTTCATGCCAATATGGTGATCTCACCAAGTTGAAAGGAAGACCATTGGCATAAATGCAACGTGCAATTTTTTCCTCTGTGATATCTCTTGCTTCATTTTGAAATGCCCTATCCAATGGTCCTCTTTTGTGGGAAGAAATGGGGTCTTCTAATTGGATAGAGGGTGTCTCCAAGAAAGGATGTTGAGAGGCCACTACTGAATCTACAGGCAAAGTCATTGATTTTGTCTTTTCTAAAGGATGGTTTCTTAATTTTGTTCTTTCAGCCATAGCATCAGCTTCTTCTTTTTCAGCAATGTATTTCATAATTTTATCCTTTGACAACCCCTTCTTAGTTGGCCCTCCACATACTCTAATCCCTTGCCCACCTTGTCCACAAAGGTGAGCTTTCACTCGACTATATGAGCTCTTAAATTGGATTTTACACTCATCACAAATCCAAACAAATGCCCCACCTCTGGAAGTTGTTCAACCATCATAGTATGATGCCATAAAGGAGACGCTGCATCAATTTTAAACTTTTGGTTTTTACCAGTAGTAACACCCACTGAACTTGAACTTGTAGCCATTTGAACTTTGATTTTGCTGTTATAAGAAATATAAAGTATTGAAAAAAATTACAAAATGAACACCAAAACACATGGAAACAAATAGAAAATCTTATTTCTTCTTTTTTAAAAAGAATTTTGAATTTTTTTTTTTTGAAAAAATTCTTCAAAAACTTGAAAAAATCTTCAAAAACTTGAAAGAATCCATTATAAACTTGAAAAAATGAGTTAAAATGCATACCTTACATGATTAGATCTCCTTTGTGCAAGCTATCCTCACGTTCTTTTGCACTTGATCAATCTCCTTCAAGAAATTAGCAACCTGCAAAATGAGAAAAATGGAGGGCAAAATGTGTTTGTGAGAGCAATGAAATGACAAAGGAGTGATAGAGTCATGTTATAAAGTTGTTTTAGGGTTTTTTTGGCACTTTAAGTGCTTTAAAAATTGATTTTTGTTTTGTTTTGAGTGCCCAAACTCCATGGGAGTGTTTGGGCACACGCGGGCACGGCTAGGAGTGCCCAGGCACCCCCGAGTTCTCTGTGGGTCCGTTCCAAGCGGACCCACAGAGAACTCGGGGGTGCCTAGGCGCTCCCAACCACTCCCTAGCACGTTTCCGTGGCCAAACGCTCCAGGAGCGGGCACGCCGGGAAAAACACAAGACCTTGGTAACATAGATTACAAGCAGACCCACAGAGAACCCGGGGTTGCCTAGGCGCTCCCAACCGCTCCCTAGCACGTTTCCGTTGCCAAACGCTCCAGAAGCGGGCATGCCGGGAAAAACACAAGAACTTGGTAACATAGATTACATAGATCTACAAATTGGGATCAAACTTGCTAAAAGCAACAGAATAGGAATAAACACAAATTCAAAGTAGTGATAGAGGAGTTCATCCTCCTCACCATTGAGGTTAACCACCATTAGACAAGATTCATTGCAACCATGGTTGGTCTTGAGGCAAACCCAGTTGTGGACATAACTCCCAAAACTCCTAGATTCATTGAAAAGTATGCCCATATGTTCATGAATGACTTCCAAATTCCTTGTGGTAGCATTAATTGCTGTTACAGTCTCTGTGTTATCATTTATAAATTTATAATTCTCCTTTATTCTAGAACCTCTCACCCTAGTTGTTGGAGCTGTTGATTCATATAGAGGAGGGTGAAGTTTATGTGTTGAACATTGATGTCACTTTCATTAGAAAGTTGATCAGCTGGGAGGTCTTAGTAGCACGATTTACATACTAAGGAGGGAGAAGCTCTAAGCCTAGGAGTGTCATTAACTGACTTTAGAGTAGGGGCGAGCTTATCCATGCCCAACTTGTGCTTCTTGGTAGGCATGTGATCCAATGTTTTTGCTTTTGTTTTTCCTTTAGTACCATTACAATGTTTGTGGTGGTCCATATCCCTGGGGCTATGAATGTCTAAAGTGCTAGAATTTGGATACTTGAACTTGAAAACTTTAATCTTCCTCTTGTGTGTCATCATATCACTATTTGAAGGTTCAGCATTTTCTCATTGTGAGCAGATACACTAGCATTCTCCAACTGGATCCTATTAGAGAAAGAAAAAATAATTTGTTGTCAGAGAGATTAAAATCCTCCACAAATGGCGCTCCTTCTAGACATGAGAGTTGGGATTGGCTCGGTTCAAATATCATATTCCCCATAAAGGAGAGTCATAATTGGGGCCATTCCTATTCTTTCTTGCAAAGAGCTTGCTGCTCATCGATGCTACATTTTGACCACTAGCATGCAAGACAAAACATGAAATAACAACTGAAACAATACACCTCAAAATGAAAGCCCTCCTAGAGGTGAAAAACTCATCTATAGTGAGATAAGTGGCCTTTAAAGAGGACTTAAGTAGCAAAATCATGCCAATTACTAGCAATGGGAAGTTGCATTTGAGGAGCAAAGGCATTGAACATGAAGTGATGGGAAAGAGAACAACAGAGCTGCATATTAAGAAGGATGAAATGGAATGCCAAAGTTTGCTGGAGAAAAAGAATGACAATGTACCATGTTTGGAATGCGTACCCAAATTGAAAGTGGAAGAGGAAACAACTAGGAGATTATTGTGCTATCAATGCAAAGAGAAAACAAAACCAGAGAGAGCAAAACAATGCTCACCCCCAAAAGAAAAAGCACCACTACATGGAAACAACAACAAGGTCAATAGGAACAAACAGAGAAAAGAGCACATGATAAGGAAAAAAATGAAGATTGAGAAGAATTAAGGAACCAACCAGGACAAGCAGTGAGAACTTCCCACAAGAATGGAAATAGAGGAGACCTTCTTAAAGAGGGCTTGGAGCCTAGTTGGATAGGTGATGGGAGGAGAGGGAAAAGGCCAAAAGGATCAGACTAACCAAAAGGGAGAGGAAAGAGCCGGATAGGAAAAGGGAGAGGAAAGAGCTGGCTAGGAAAAGGGAGAAGAGACTCGGAAAGAATGGAATGTAAAGAAACTAAATTGAAGGGAAACATCTAGCACAAAAGAAGAAACATCCAAGCAAAGAGGAAGGGGGAACCTAAGGAAGGTGGGAAGAACCTTCAAGTTAGGAAAGAATATGAACTATATTCGAGTTGGTGATTTGGTGAAAGGCTTTGAAAATCGGAAAGTGTTTGATCTTGCTAAGATCCCTAGTGAAATTACTGAATGGGGTCAAGGTTGAGGTTAGCAAGCTAGTTGACTGCCATGTTCTCACTCCTTATGATTTGTTGAGACCACACCTCCTCAAAGTGTCGGGTGAGATATATGGCCTCCCCTAACTCAGTATGGAGGGCTAGTTGGTTAATTGACTTGAATGTATGCCTTCAATTGTGATTGTGTAGTTTCCTTCAATGATGATCTTTTGGAGTTTTGAAGAGATTGCTAACTCTAAACCAAGGATGAGCTACTCTATATTTCATCCACATTATTCAAATTTGTGCCAGTGGCACAATATTAGAAATTGATAACCTCCCCTTTATCATTTTTGGCAATAGCTCTTGCATCAAAACCCCCGGATTGGATTTAGAGGGACCATCAAAGGTCATCTTGGTCTAGTGCCAAGGGGGTTTGTTCCATGGCTTTTGATTTGTTGCTTGTCTTGACTTCTGGCTTACTTTTTGCAAATAGAATTGTAAGACCTGGTCAATTCCTTAGGATGTTGAGATCATTCCAATTGCATTCCTTGTTCCTAGAAAAATTATTTAGGGATAAGATTTGATTATTGCAAGTTATAAACTCCTCCTAGACCTTATCTTGAGACTTATTTATATTATTGAAAATCTTGGTGTTTCTCTCCAACCAAATCCCAAATTTTCCATGGGAGCATGCTAGGAACTAAATTCCATAGCACTTTTAGAATTTCTAAGGAAGGTGCCCAAGTGATCTTTTAGAGTAGTGCTGAAACTTCAGAGAGTTTAAATGAAGATGGAAGTGGTATCAAATGTGCCTACAATATGGGAATGGAGGAGCTGATCCACCTTTTTTGCATGTGAGAGGCGTAGAGGACATTTGCTTGGACCTTTGAAGCCCCTCTTGATCAATTTTCCCAAGTTAAAATTTTTCTGTGGCTAGAGAACCAAAGGAAAACTCTCACCTTCGACTAAACCTTAGAAGACCATAACTTGAACCAAGAGGAGGAGTCATTGCCTTCCCTCCCTTTGTTCAAAAGCTTCACTAATATGGCTTGTCTTTTGAACTCCATGGTGTAATCTTGCATACTGTGTCCATCATCTTGTTTGAGACACAACCGCTTAATATTCTAGTTAGTATTTGTGATGAGCCTAGGTTTTTTTCTTTCAGCATTTGTGAGAGCATTTAACATAATTAAATTAACCAAATTACAGGCCAGAATGCAATAGAAAGACAATTTCTTTATACTCCAATAATTTAAATTGAAACTTCAAACTCATAAATAAGAGTAATATGCAGCAGAGACAATATGAGCAGTTGATACCAATCTGAAATTTTACAGAGAAATTCAGACCTGGCATCAACACTCAAGGTCTTTAAAATCTGCCAGATTAGCATTACCCAGTTAGTACTGGTGATGGCCTCCAGATTTGATCTGAGATTCCAATTGGAAAAGATGGGAATTCTCCACACTATAGCTGCCAAGGAGTTGAGGGGTAACACCCTCACTGAAGAACCCTACTCCCCCAAACCCTAGCGTTGTAGTTTTGCAGGTTGATGTTGGTGCGTGAACTGTAGGTTAGTGTGGCGCTGAAGTTCTGTTGCTTGTTCCAACCCTAGGCGCCTCCTTTGGACTTGGTTATGCCTGGTTGGGAGGAGGGGAAATTGGCAGTTTTGAGACCTGGTAATAAATTTGGATCTGCTGTTTAGGATATGCCTGAGCTGCACTGGATCTTTCAAACCCCTGGTCTTCCTCCTTGACTCCTGCTTCGTGAATTTCCTTGCATGGTGCTGCTTGTTCACCTTTCTATTGCACTTGATTTGGTCTTCTGCTTCTACAGTAGAGAGCTGGTGGTTACCCAGCCGTTGCATCCTGCAATTATGGCTGTTTGCTCAGAACTGAGCTGACTTATGGTGTCACAGATCTGCACAGTTACTTGATTTACTAATGGGCCTGGATCTGCAAGGTTGATTGCCTGTTGTTGAGGTATTTGGATCTGCAGTGGATGATCAGACCTGCGTGGATGAAATATGCTAACCAATTTTTTCGAAGGAATAACACAAAATAACCAGCAATAGATGATTGGATTAGCGTTAGCCTCAAATCAAAATCTGAACTTGAATGGAAGATACTGAACTTGAACTGAAGAAACTGAACTTGAATAGAAGAACTACTCAACGTCAAGAATGTGCACTCAAGATCCCACTGAGGGCGAGGTGCTAACATATGACGGAGTCTAGAAATTGAAAATTAAGAACTATCAGGCGGATAACCAGCCATGAGAAACAATTCCACGCTACCACCAAACAGTGGGGGGAAAAGATTACAATGAAAGCAATTCATCCGCTGCGGCGGGCATCCACAGAACTGTGGGGATTCACCACTATGAGTGGGTATAAGTTATTACAATAAAATTAACCACACTGGCGGTAAACCATCCAGGGGACTTATGTGAGAAGATACAAAAAGAAATTGCAGCAATTAAAAACTGGAACAGTACTACTGTTTGCAGTTTGTACAAATGAATAATAAGCTGCAAAATTACTTAGAAATTACAATAATCTTCAAATACAAGATGGATAGATGTTTTTCAATGTTTGTAGAACTTTCTAACAGCAGATAATAAAACAGAAATCAGAACTACTACAATCTGATACAAAACTGTGAAACTGGAAATATCAATCTGCAACTATGAGAATCAATGAAATCTTCATAACTCACTCAATTCTTCTCCGAATGACGTGAAACGAGTTGCAAATGCACCGTACAAGTCTGGCGCCCAAGTTAGAATCCAGAAACAGCAACCAAAGTCCTTAATTTATTTGGCACGAATTCCAATGCAGCTCTAAATGGTACGGCCCCTTGAGAAAATCGACTTTGCAATATAAAATCAACAACTTCAAAATAAAATCTGATTTTTGGTGGAAGTTGGCGCCTCCAGTCAACAATTAGATTGCTCAAACACCCAGAACTAAATAAAAATCACTCAGCAAGATATGAACAGAAAACAGCGTCAGCTGTAGCAAAACCAGGAACTTCAAAACTGTAGAATTCACCAAAATTCTCAACCTTTATTGCTCAATCTGCTAGTCTGATGTGAGAAGCAGCAATGTTCCAACTAGGTGTTGTATTTCAAACACGAAATTGGGAATGGGCTAGGAGGTAGCATCCTCGAAGCAATAGCAAAATGTCCATAGTCATTTTGACAGCATAACAGTAAGGTAATTGATGGATATCAAATGCTGGAGTCATGTCTTCATTTTATAAGAATTGAGAAACTCTTCAACTTCCTCAATGGTACGCCAAAAGACAACTATTTGAATTCTCCTTATTTTCAAATTTCATAAAAATATATTCCTCATAAAGTGGCGTCCACTTTCCTCCAAGCATAAATTCAAAAATATAAAATATTAATATCACCTTATGACAAGGCATACCCTTCAAGTCCCCTTTTTAAAACAACTTGCAAGTTGTATCCTTAGGCCAAGGGGTGGTCAATTGAAAAATATAACACTTATGCCAATACTTAGTAAATTTCAACAATTAAGGCTTGAGAGGAAGATATTGAAACAACCAATAACATGCTCAACTGAAGTGATGACTGAAGACAACCAACTGCATACTGCCACAACTATCATTTACTAAAAATAGTAAATAAAATGAAATGCTACAAAAGCCAAGCCCATGAAACCCTAATTTCCACCTCATTCCAGTCTATGGGTTCCAGAATAGACTGAAGAATGCCAATGCTGATCACTGATGAGAAGGGGACATTACAGTGGATAAACTTGAATGCACTCGCTCCAAAGACCAGGTCGGCCTCCATAAATTGAAAGGAAGTTGGTGTCAAAAATAAAATACAAAAATTCAGTTCGGCCCCAAAAATGACATTATTATAATTTATAACAATAATAACAGTGTTTAAAAACACATTTACTATTAAAAATAAACAATATTATGGTGCTGGAGTGCAGGGGACATGACAGTATTGCACCCAATAAGATATAAATTCTTATGTAGCAATTTCTTCAATTCTTCCCAATTGGACACAACTGGTTTCCTTTTCTTTTCAAAAGATTACGAATAACTTTCCCACCATACAAGAGCATGTTCAGTCATTTTGAGATGTGCAAAAGACATCTTTTATGTGTCATTAACCTTATGCACACTAAAATAAACTTACATTTGTTTGATTTGAGTATTTAAAAACTCAACAATAACTTGTCCATCCAAAGATTTGATTTCTAATTTTGTTTGAACCTTAAATTGGGTATGTGTAGATTTTACTTCAATCTCTATATCACCTTTGAAGAAGGTTTCTTGGTCTTCCAAGTTTTCATTGGTATCTTTGATACCAAATTTCTTGGTGAGTGCTCTCACAACTAATCCCATAGAAGACTGATCTTGGCTTATACACTTTTATTGTTGGATCATATGTTCTTATGGTTGACTCATGTAATTCTGACTTTTCTTCCCAATCTCCATGTTGCTCTCAAGAGCTATCACTCATTTGTTCAAATTTTCAAGGTTCTTGATTTTCATGTCTTTATTCCACCTCAGGGACTGCAAGGTAACAAAGTCTTTATCTTTTTGTGACTTAGTAACCATCATACAAAAATCCACTTGCACTATTCACTTAAAGACTAAAACTGTTCTGATACCAAAATGATCCATAAAATTCTCAAATTGTAGTATAATAACTGAATAATTTTTTTATTTATTACTGTTCTACTTGTTTTATCAAATGACAACTTTTAAGAGGGATAAATGTATTTGAAAATTATAAAAATATCATGATGGAATTAAATGATTCAACACAATAAAGTCAATTAATTTATCCGGAAAGCTTTCCTATAGGGAAAAACCAGCTTTGGTTGTGGCATCTTCACTTATACAATAATATTATTAACAAATTTAGGCAAGTACAAGGAATTGCTGTGGATGCAATCTGCCTGTTGCTTCACTTTGTTGCATGCACAATTGTTAAGCCTTTAGTTACAACTATGAACCAGCTGAATTCTTTGTTTTTTTGATCAATACAACATTCTATCTTGCATCCATACAAAACATTCTTCCCCTCTTGGGCCTTAGAAGGTTCTTTCGGAAGCTGGAAGTGAAATTGCCTTTTTGTTTTAAATTTCAATTCGCACATTTGGGGTCAATCTTGTGGATGTGAGTTCGATCTTGCAGATACAGATTTGTCCCTTGTGTGGATTCGACCTTTCAATTGCTGGTTTGTCCTCAACTTTCGTCGTTGATCTTTTACCAAATTCATCTTATTGTTCATATATTGCATTTTCTTGATCCTTATGGATCACTAAAGAGAGGATATTTCAAACATAAGAGTATCATCCACAAATTGTTGACTAGCAAAAACCCTCCTATTTGAGGAGGCCTTCACTTTGCTGACTTTCCATTTGCGATTGAGGTGATCATTCTATCTTCCGAAAGCTTCAGCTAAGATTTTGAAGAAGGGGAGAGAGGGTTGACTTGCTTGAGATCCTTGGAAATAATGAAGAAGCAATCTTCTGAGCCATTAATTATGACTGAAAAATTGGGGGTGGATTAACAACTTTTGACCCAATCTCTGGAGTCATTACAAACTTGAACTTTTTTAGGATTCTATCAAAGAAAAACTAGTTCACCCTATCATAAGATTTGGATATATCTATTAGTGTAATATTTTTATTTACTTTGGATATGTTTATCCTAAGTATGATATTACACTTGTTTATTAAGTTCACTAAGGTAAGATAATGAGCTTTCATATTCTCCTTCTTTCATGGGATCATGCTTTATTCTTATCCTCATAGATTTGTAAACTTGGATTAACAATCCCTTGTCTTTTGATTTTATGCCTTATCCACATCCTCTTCGGATTTGGAAATTGTAAGGCTATTTATATTGTAGCACTCTTTCCTTCCTTGGTCGATCAAATAGCTTCTCCTTGTGAATTCATAGTGCAGATTTGACTTCTTTGAATTTGCAATCTCCCATAACTTTGTTGTGTAATTTGTTTATGCATTTACAGCTTTATAGCTTATTTATCTCATAAAAAGTTTTCAGTTTTACCATCTATTTATTAGATTCTGAAAATATCAAGTTTAATCAGCATACCCTCTCTTTTGCTAGCAGCAAGAGAGTGGATAATCTCATGAGTAGAGATAATTCTATCCCTTATCTATTTGCCTTGGACAAAAACTCCTTATTCCACAAAGATGATGTTAGGAAGAACCTGCTTTAGCTTGTTAGCAATCACTTTAGAAATAACCTTGTAAATTTTGTTATAGAGAGCTTGAAGCCTTATATTCGATAGCCTCTTTCTTTAGAATTGTTCTATCCATACAAAAACTTTGTGTTGTGTCATGTTTCAATTTGAAGTCATTGCCTTGAGCAGTTGTAAGTACAAAATTCTTTAGAACTCTTCTTGTTGGTTATGTTGTAATATCCCCAGGTAAATTTGATACAAATTTTTCCACTTCTCCCGAACTGTGTAAATTGGCATTTCGTCAAACATCTATACTACTGCTGTTCTGAACGAACTTCCAGTTGGTTTCACAGTAAAGTTAAGTGATTGTACACAGATTACAAGTGTGCATCTCACATAATATAATTTTCATAACAATACGCCTTGTTAAATGGCTCACAATATCTAGATAGATATATTTATATGATATTTCCAAACTGTTACAATCACCTTACTCAGAAATCTGTTAAAATATATATATATTATTGCAAACTGAAATACATACTGTAGTGGCTAACCTGGTGAGAACTGAAGCTGTGTGCCTTGAGCGATGGACTGTCCACAGCTGAATTCCTCCTAACTTTCTTATTGCCTCTTTCCCTGACGTCGAGTCATACAGCCTTTCCTAGTGAAGAAGGCTACCATAAATATTGTTATTGCCCAGCTCACAACATCGAATATGCTTTTGACTTCAGCTGACTCCAACTCAGCTCCTTCCAACCTGCTCATGTGGTCCAGGAAAAGGGACAGCAGAGGTTTCGAAGTATCATGAAGACTCCAATATGCATACGCACCTTAATATGCAGTGACTAAGGTAAATAAGTTGCCGCGACCAAGGAGTTAGGAATAAATGGTGCTAAAGAGTTTGTAATTTCTATGGCTATTTTATATTCCACGTCACACACTCCAAAGACCTCCCCCAAACTCATTTGCAGGCTTATCAATAAGAAGATATGACCCCCATAAAATAATATGATGTTCATTAGTTTGCAATGGCTCCATGATAGAATAATATGCTCAAGATGAACTGAATCGCAACTTCCAGAATAGGCAATATTTTCCCAATATCAACCTGTCTATAATCTGAAATATGGAACTGTACGGAAGGTAGGAAGAAATAAAATATTATATCCAGACTTACTTACATATTGGAAATCAACCTCTGGAAATTTGTCTCTGCAAGAGACTTCACAAATTTTGCCAACTCTGCCTGAAGGATTTTCTGTGAAATCTTTCAACACAAATGTGAACCCTATATGGATCTGCCCTCTAATGCAGATGGTTTTTCGTCCAAATCCACCCTAAAACTTGAGGGTTTTCATCATCCAGTTCCCAGAAAGCCAAGCTCTCCAATTTCCCAAATTCTTCAAAGTTAATTTTCCAAAGGATACAATGAACTCCATTTTGCCACCTTTTAGAGTCGACCACCTTTTCATATTTTAATATATATTATCTGTCATTATAAAATAAATTTATTCAATATTTGAGCATATTATTTAATAAAGTTATTTTAATTTTTTATTAATTAATTAAATACAAATGTCCACATT
The DNA here is from genome assembly GCA_007258455.2 of Sequoia sempervirens. Taxonomy (NCBI): domain Eukaryota; kingdom Viridiplantae; phylum Streptophyta; class Pinopsida; order Cupressales; family Cupressaceae; genus Sequoia; species Sequoia sempervirens. The sequence continues at coordinate 38,174 of VDFB02351033.1, forward strand.
TTTTTATTTAGGAAAATTTAATATTTAATTAATTAAATTAATTTAGTGGTGTCTATCTGGAAATCAGGGACATTACATATGCTTTGTCATCCTTTGACCTTTCCTAATCTTTGTTGGATCATGGAATTGAGTGTTTTGGATTGGAGGAATAAAGTTCTTGAAAGAAAAAGTTTGATAAAGGGCGCACTTGACTATGTAAAGATTGCTTTTCAAGGCAAAATTTAGAACATCATTGATAGGTGTGCATTTAGAGTCAAAGGCAACATCGGTTAAAGGAAAATGAGAGATGTAAAAAAAATTAGATCCAAAAGTGTAGTACATAGATGTGTGTGTAGAGGTGAAGATGCACCTAAATGAAGGAAAAATTTCAAGGTGATAGTTCATAGGTGTGCACTTGGGGATGGATGTGCACCTTTACAAAGAATTTTTTTATAGTGAAAAGTTATCTTTAATGATTAGGTGCATGTGGAAGAATTTAAATGTGCTCACAAAGCATGTATTGTATAGGTGCGTGAGATGAATCGAGTGTGTGCTTGATTGAAGGAATGCCAGAAAATGATGAAGTTTAAATGCGTAGGTGTGTGCCCTAGGACAAGGATGTGCTACAATTAAGTTTGTAAAAATCCAAAATTTTGATGTGAATTCAACAACATGCATCAAGGATTCGAGATGGACCTATAAAAGGATGGATGGTTCATAGGCACATGAGGAAATGTAGAGGCATGCCATAGTCGAGATGAAAATTCACTCTTTAGAAGGATGCTAGGGCATAGGTGGATGTGGGAAAATATGGACACATCCATCTTAAGGAAATTAGTTTGAGTCATGTTCATATTCTAATGTATAAGTGCTCACTTGGGTGGGAAGACACACCTCAAGGAAAATTAAGCGTTCAATAACTACCATTCACAAGTGCAATCTCTAGACTAAGGGCACACCTCATAAAGTTAAAGAAAGGATTGGTTTGCAAAACCCGTTGTCGGGTGTGCTGTTAGAGGCAAGTGAATGCTTATGTAAAGAGAGTAATTTTTGTCAGAACTTGTCATCAATTTTTGGGCATGTGTTTGATTTGGGGGACACATCTTGTAAAGAAGGAAAGTTCATTTTGAAAATCTAGTACACAATGCATAGGTGCACGTTTGGGGTGAGGGTCACACCTCAATAGAGAAAAATTCAATGTTAAAAAATCACAGCTATTAGATGTGCACCTAATGATGAAGTGCACACCTATACAAAGGAAACAAAAAATGCAAGTTCTAAGTCAATTTGATAGTGTGTTGGTGTGTGTGTAAAGTAGAAGTGTGCAGTTATCAAAAGGATTCAAAATGTTAAAGCAGATTTTCAAGGTTTTTCAAAGGGTTTGCCATGATGAGAGGAAAATTTTCAAAATCATCAAAGTCATCTAGAGCCGCCTATCCAAAAGTCTTATTTTAGTTTGCTCTAGACTATTTTTAATCATCATCTTTTTATGAGAAAAGAGCATATTTTGGGATCAGATATCTTCAGATCTCTTGCAATGTGAGAGATGTGAGCATTAAGACATAGTTGTAATAAATTCAATCTATAGCTTAACTGGAGGTTGCACATTCTTAGTTATAGAATTAATTCATAGGACTTTGTAATAAAAATTACATTAAACACAATCAATCATTTGTAAGAGTAGAAGTATCAATTAGCTTTTATTTATTTTCATGCAATAGCTTTGTAAAGTAGAATAAATAAGTGCTATTTTGTGCTTAGACTTCTAGTGGTAATTATCAAGCTTGCATATTGCTGAAATTGTTGTTCATTAAGTATTTGTGATTGTTAATTCAAAATTTAATGTTTATTTGTTAAATGGAATTTATTATGCTTGTTTTGCTTCAAAGTTTCTATTGAGATGTTTTGTTGTATGCTTAGATATATTTAATAGATTCTACCAAATCTCCAAGCCTTGTTTTCTACGTCTTTCAAAGTTGGATATTGTGGCTTTGTACTGAGTCAGTCAATTCAATCTATATGTGCACTTATATTGTTCAGTCTTTGCTTTTAGTTGCACAACACAAGCATGTAGCTATAAGGATTTCTTTTAGTCAAAAACCCCAAAAATCTCTTATCGAGTGTTGATGTGTTGAATCACCTTGTACTTTAGATTAAGAAAGCAAAAAGATAAGTTTTTATTAGTTAGTTTGTATTGCATTTCAAAATTACCCAAAAAGAAACTGTAAAAAATTGTAAATAAGCAAGTAGATATTGTGTAGTCTAGGTTGGTTTTTAGTTTAAAGGGAGATTCCCCTTCTAATTTGAAGTCTGGTTTTACTACACATCTGTTTTGTTTTGTGTTGCACTAAACGGTGTGAATTAAATACTAACAAGAATAAAGACCAATAAAGTAGAGTTGAGGGAATTGAGGATTGATCTTGCAGCCGTAGATTCTTTCACTACATTTCATAGCTATTCCTAGAACCTAGAAATGTTGGAAGAAGAAAGCTGGGTTTTGATCCATAAAAATAGGATGGATATTCAATACCATAGCTCACTAGCATTATAGAAATTTGGAAAAGATAGAAATCTGCAACTATTGACATATAGAGCATCAAATAAGCCACAAAACACTTTCATATGTTCAATACAATTTGTACAACATTTACAAGAACATGTTCAAGAGATTAATATATGGCAATCCTACAAATTGGTCACTAACAAGGTCAACAATGGAAACCAACTTCTATAGGGCTCTTGGGCCATTGTTGGCCTACTCTTGGGCTCGCTCTCATAGGACTTTCTTAGACCTACATAACTTTTTCATTTTTTAATTGGCTTACTCTTGGGCTCTCATAGGACTTTCTTAGAGCTCCATAAATTTTTTGTTTTTCCAAGTGACGTCTAATGGACCTTGGATACCAAGCTACCCCTCTCTAATGCTCAATATATGTTTATTCTCCTGCCTGCGTTTGGATTTGCTAAGAGCTATTTCTTTTTTCTTGTTCCATAACCGAAAGTGGACAAAATGAAAACTAGAATAGTGAATGGCAAAAGATAAAAAAAAAGAAAAGAAATAGGTATACCTCTTTATATTTGCTTCTCCAATTTATCAAATGCACTTTGCTGTTAAGTGTTTGGTGTGTTTCTGTTCCAAAATCACTTGTGTGTTTCTATTTTTTGCTTTGCATATTTTCTTAGATTGTTTGTTTTGTCACTTTTATGTCTTTTGTTAAATGTTTTAGATCTAAGTTAGGGTGTATTTAAATTTTTTTAGTGGTTTGTTTTTTAGTCTTCTCATTTTTTTTTCTGAGCTTTTTAAGCCAGCTGAATCTGTGTATCAATGGGAGAATAGAGTATTCTTGCTAGTCTTTACCATGGAAAATTATCATTTCTGTTGTTTGCTTGATTGTTAACTTGTTCTTGACCTCTGCAATACGATTACTACTAAATTATGCTTTCTGATTTTTGTTTTTCTGTATGTATAGGATGCCATTAAGACTGCATTGCTACTGGGAGCTGTGGACAATGCAATTGGTGGCATCGCCATCTCAGGAAAAAGAGGGACAGCAAAGACAGTAATGGCACGTGGATTGCATGATATACTTCCACCCATCGAAGTTGTTGAAGGATCTATTGCCAATGCTGATCCATTGTGTCCTGAAGAGTAAGCTACTTGATTCAATCACTATTTGATGGCAAGTGGTCCTAGGAAATTTTTTGCACTGAATGCAAAATCTGGTAAATAATTTGACCAGGTGAAGGAATTATTTGAACTGATAGGAGGAAGTTATGCCTTGAGCTTTGTCTAGAATTGTACTTCTTTTCTTGTAATATTAAGTTGAGTCCATTCCTTATGCCAAAGACCATGCAAATTTTGACATTCTTCCAGAGGCAGTTATACCATGAACTGATTTATTAATTAACCTTTCTTTTAGTGATTTGCTGCCAAAACTTATTCTGATAAACATGGTTAATGCATATTTTAGCCTTCCCTCAAATGATTGTAAACTTTAATGAGGTTATGTGTCTTCTATGATCACAGGTACAGTTTATTAAAACACATTTATATCAGGAATTGTAGTTATTTCAACTAACTAAATTATACTTGAGAGAGATAGAGAAAGAGGGGGTGGGGGCCCGGGGAGGAATGGTGGGAATTCATCTCCCTTTTCATAGTATTTTATATTATTATATCATATTATATTATATAATATTCTAGGGGGAGAGTGAGGGAGGTTGTTCATCTCCCTTTTCATAGTTTTAACCTCCTAAACCTGACTAAGATGTGAGATCTTGTTACAGACAAATTTCACACTCAGACTTTTTTTATTGAGACTGCCCTGTGATCAAAGGAATTTTATCCTTTTCATCTCCCTTTTTATAGCATTAACCTCCTTAACCTGGTTAAGACACTTGATCTTGCTGCGGAGAAATTTCACTCACTTTGTTTATTGCCATATACAATATTTATTTGCTTAAATCATTAGAAGGACTGCTGAGTTCTTTTGCATTTTATGATATCATCATCCCTTAAACTTGTGTTTAACATGGCATTTTTTACCATAACCATTTGGTAAGCAAAGTACAATATATCTAAGTGCAAGCCCACCATATGGAGATATAGCCTTAGTTTTAGTGAATGGGTTTCTTGTTCCATTCAAAATTTAATCTACACTTGTAAAATAAACTGTCTTGATTTGTCTTTGTAACCCAATATACTTAATTTCTTACCATCAAGTACAATTTATGATTCATCTACAGGTGGGAAGAAGGACTAGCTAATCAATTGAAATATAATAGTGACGGTACATTGAAGACAAAGATAATCAAAGCTCCCTTTGTGCAGGTAGCTAGCTGTTAGGTCTTTTAAGCTTGAAATTGTCTTTTGATCTTGCAATGAACTTTCTTACTGGTCAAGTTATTACTTCTTTGAAATACAGATCCCACTTGGGGTAACAGAGGATAGGCTTCTAGGATCAGTGGATGTTGAGGAGTCTGTTAAATCTGGAACAACAATATTTCAGCCAGGTCTTCTTGCTGAAGCTCACAGGGGAGTTTTATATTTTGATGAGATAAATCTGCTTGAGGAAGGTATATGCAACTTGCTTCTCAATGTTCTCACGGAAGGGGTGAATACCGTGGAAAGAGAAGGAATTAGTTTCCGGCATCCCTGCAGGCCACTTCTGATTGCTACTTACAATCCTGAAGAAGGCAGTGTACGGGAACATTTACTCGATCGGATTGCAATTAACCTCAGGTTTTTTCCTTTTTTTTTTTTTTAATTTGATCGACAAAAGTAGTTTTCTATGCTACCTCTACTTGACCTGAGGGGTGGGACAAGTCCCTGAGTATGTTCGGATCTGGCTTTTATCAATAATTTGGCTTGTCTTTCATTACCTGCTGAATAATTTTATAGCATCAGTAAACCAAATACACATTAAAGTTTACTATCATGGACATAAAAAGTTTGGAAAGCTAATATTGGATGTTGTGGTGGGGAATATGAACTTTAACAGTTTCCTTGTGATTCTTTTAGACATTGTTATAAACCTGATTTACCTTGGCAGTGCTGATATTCCTATGGATTTTGATGATCGCGTGTCAGCTGTTGAAATTGCAACACAGTTCCAGGAAAGCTCCAAGGACGTGTTTAAATCAGTAGAAGAGGCAACAGATTCGGTGAAGACTCAGGTAAATTTGTTTCTTGTTATGTTTTGTGTGATTAGTTGATATTCTTATTATGTGAGGTATATATAATTTTAGGTATTTTCATATATATATATATATATTATAAAATGCAAGAAGGGATTTTATACCTCTACTTTCAGTGGCTGCTGATTAAGTGAATTATTATCATGGAATGGATTAAGAGCATTGTAATGCTGAGGATTTGGCTAGGTAAAGACCTCTTCAGTGAGGCTTTCAAAAACAATTGAAGTACTAATTAGACATAATATAAGATGCTCAGATAGTAGGCATTTTAAAATGACCTTAACAAATTAATGTGGTGTTTGAATGAAGACGATTTGATGAAATAAGTGACCGACCTACCAAATTATAAGTTTATAACTTACTGAGTGTTTCAGTAGTTATTTCTGGATTCGATTGTGCGTAAACTTTTTGAATTAACGTTTCGGATCACACTCTGTGATCTATCATCAGGATAGAGAGCTCAAGGATCATGTTTTCTTGTCAACAAATCAGTGTGGCTTGCATTCATTCTAGATGAATTGTGTTACTTGCTTAAGTTTTCCTTTGCATTTACATCTATACTTCATAGCAACCTATTTTTGTTATAAAACAGATAATTCTATTAAGTAGGAAGGAGTATGTATACTCGCCCTGGCTCTGATCCTGCAAAGATTCAGATGTTGGTCTTCTGCTGCTGGAAGTTTTCTCAAATTTAGTACAAAGCAGTGTCAAAAGACCAAAAAAGTTTCAAACATAAGAACCTTTGAAAGATCTATAAGAGCTAAGAGCAGAGGCTTTGAACCTGTCTTCACCATCTTCTACTTCAAGTCAGGTAGAGCTACGGCTACTACTGAGTGTTCATAACTAGAACTTATCTATGTACATGCATACTCTAGTAACCTGAATGGAAATATATCTTCAATCCATCTAACAAGGTAGACCCAACCTGAGGTTTTGTCATGTCCCCTTCTCAGTGACATCTCTCAGAGGACAGGATTTGGCCTATCACACGACCCTCGTGGCGGATAGACTGGATAGAGGGTCAACTACTTGAGCTTAGCTCAGCTTGGTCAGCTAAGTTTGATCGGTTGTCTTTCGTTACGGCTCGATCGGAGCGTTTGGCGCTATTTTTAGTTCTGGCATGTAGGACCACTGCTATTTTTAGTAGTATGGCGTGGCATCAGAGTCATGAGTTCGTCAGCATCAGACGGATCAGTCATCGGGTTAGAAGCGAGGAAGATATTAATATTTGATCGTTGATTAAATATTAATTAATTAATGTTTATAATATAAAGTTATAATTTTAAATTATAACTTAAGTGACTGCCTTGAGGGGTGCGCCATCATGAAGGGGGCCAGTTTAACATTTAAATTATGATTTAAATATTTGACGGAGAACTATGGAGAAATAAGAAAATTAAAAGTCAAATATTAATTAAAACCCTATTTTCAAGGGAATCGCACTTTTCAGCTTATTTGAGGTTTTGCCTTGGGAATTGAGCCCATTATGAGATTATTGAGTTTAATATTGATCAATTTTGGTCTGAGCCTGAGACTTAGGGTTTCACGTTCGATTCCTTGGAGAACGAGCCATCTCCAGCGGAAAGCAATTCAGAGAGTGTGCAATATCACTTGATCTATTGCCTACAGAGGTTTTCTTATTCAGAGAAAACTACAGAGCTTCAGAGGAAAATTATATCTTCAAGTTATTATCAGTTGTTTGCATCCAGATATCATCTAATAACCTGGGCGCACCATATACAGAGACATTGATATTGATTTGGGTGAAGTCCGTACAGCATTAAATGCAGATCTGACAGGCCGTACCTTTCTGCCAGGGCCGTACCTCTGTCTTTTGGCCGAACTCATCAGCTTGAAAGAAACGCCTTGATTTGAGGGTTCCAGTTTACACTAAAGGAGGCGCCAATACCACTGGATTATTTTGTGCATGCCAGACGGAAGGAAAAAGGGATAAATCAACCCAGCCGTACATTTCTGTACCTCTGCTGCAGCAACCTCCAGGTTTTTAAAACATTGAAACTTCTTCATTTAATTTGTTGTATGCATCTGGGTATCATTGTAATCCATAGAGAAGTTGAATAAAGGATACTGGCATTGATATTACTTCATTTCCAGAGCTTTATTAATTTTATTGAATTTATTTCAATTTATTATCAAAATCGTACCTTTCCATTATTGCATCAAAAACACAAAAAAATCACAAAAACCCAAAAACGTCAGAAAAACTCAAAAATCAGTCAGGAGCAGTGTCAGGGGGAAACTAGGGTTTCTACAGGTTTCATATGTGATTCTCTTACAAAATTGCCTTTGTGAAATGTAACAAATACATTATTTTTGACTTCATAGAAACTTATCATTTATCTTTGCTAATTTTCCCTTCCTTTAGGACTTTGAAGCCCTTAGGTGTAGAGGATTTTTTTCCTCCAATTGGGGCATCATTTGGGTTGTTATGTAATGTTTCCTTTTTCTGGTCCATTCCAACATTCTTGGAAACTCCAACTTTCTTGGAGAACACTTTCTTTCTCCAATTGAAATTCTGACAACAACAGCGAGTTCTTGGAGCCTAGATGTGTACAATGGTCCTTTTGTGTGCAAATCCAACATTTTGGGAGCACTCCAAACTTCTTGGAGAGGTTTTGTTAGGTCTCAAAAATGCTAGTTTGAAACCACAAGAGGTTGACAAGCTCTTGATACGTTCTTGGCTAACGTACAAGACCAATTAATGCAATTGTATCTTCTTCTCTTCAGGTTTTGCCAAACCTGGGTGGGTATACCTATATGGATTGTTGATGTTTGTAGCGTCGGTCTTCACTTCCAGCGATCTCCTTGTTACAAGATAATAAATTAAATAATAGCTAAGGCTACTTAATTTATATATAGCGATTGGATAAGATCAAGAGGCACATCATTAATATTAAATGGTGGTTAATTATTGAAGAGACTCAAATTATGAAGAGACACGAATTTCTAAGAGGGCCGACTTCTTGCTTATTGTTATCACGTCCTTTCAAAGAAGGCCGACTTATGATTGTGAAAAGACGCATCCTCTCTTCCTATCTTGTATATATACACCTTCATTGTAACTCATTTGATATCGATTTATTCATAGTTCAGGCAATACACTTCATCACTACTTGGTGTGAATTCATATACAAGGCAGATCGAGTTATATGCAAAATCAGTTCGGCATTGTTGAAGGCTGTTGAAGGCTGAGAGTTCATCAGTGAATTGTCTCTTTATAATTCTGTGTTGCATCATACTTTGGTGCATGTTATAGGCCTTCATATCGGCCTCTTGTAAGGAGATCATTATTTTGGTGATTCAATATATAAGTGATATATTGTTGCTGGGTTTTTCTCCCTCTAGTGGAGGGTTTTCCCAGGGTATTTGTTGTGTTGTGTATCTGATTTTGAATTAATTTTTTTGTCTTTAATCTGATCATAAAAATAACATTGTATCAGAGTGGGTGTGAAGAAGATCACGATCAGATTTCTTATTACAGCGATACTCTTTATTCTCTTTCTCATTGTTGTCTATCTCTAACTCTTTGTCAAGATGGTGAACGGTCTTAAAATTGAGGATAGACTCGAGGGAGCATCAAATTTCACATCATGGAGGTTCAAAATTATGCTCACCTTGGAAGAGAATGATTTGGCCGAGTTTGTGGAGACCAAAGTCCCCGAGCCTATGAAGGAGGAAGAGAAGGTTCAGTGGAGGAAGAAAGATATCAAGGCGAAGAAGATGTTAGTTGATTCCGTTAAGGATCATATTGTTCCGATTGTCTCCAAGCTGAAGAGGGCAAGAGATATGTTCAAAACCTTGGAGGAGATGTATGAAATCAACAACACCAGCCGGACTTGCACTAAAGCAACAACTCCATCTTGTGAAGATGGCGAAAGGAGAAACAGTTATTGCTTACTTCATGAGGATTTCAGAATTGAGAGATCAACTCTCTACAATTGGTCATGTGGTTGATGACAAAGACTTGACCATGCTTGCTCTTAATGGTCTTCCTTTATCTTGGGAGTCCTATATTCAAGGAATTAGTGCAAGATTGAAACTTCCTAAGTTTGATTGTCTAAGAGCGGATTGCATTCAAGAGGAATCTAGGTTGGTGGCTAGAGGTGTTGGTCATAGCTCAACTAATGAAGACATTCATGTCCTTGCCTTTCAATCTTCAAAGAAGAAAGGGAAAGATGGGAAGAAAGGATACTTCAAGAGGAATCGAGATAAAGGAACTGATGGTGCTCTTGCTTTTAAGAAGAAGGGGGACCTATCCAAAGTCCAATGCTTTAGATGTGATAAATATGGTCACTTTGCTAAGCATTGTCCAACCAGGCCTAAGCAACAGGCCACCATTGCAGATGTTGATGATGCCTCTCCTCGGAAGGACTCATGTGAATACTTGTTCTATTTGGCATTGTCAAGCAATGTACCTACCGACACCAATACTTGGCTGATTGAGAGTGATGCCTCTCGACACATCACTAGTTTTAGGGAGCATTTATCAAACTTGGTGGAGAGAGACTCTAGTGAACAAGTTATTATTAAAGATGATGCTAGTTACTCGATGAAAGGAATTGGGACCTCCAGTCTCCACTTGGATTCCGACATCTGCCTACAGTTGTGTGATGTTCTATATGTTCCAGGCACCAAGCGTAATCTTGTTTCCATTTCAGCCTTGGAAGACAAGGGATACCAAGTTGCTTCTCTAAAGGAAAAGTTCTTGTGTGGACGAAGAATTCCAACTTCAAGACTGCTTAGGTGATTGGAGTTAGACATGAGAGCCTCTATAGGCTATTCACTCATCCACTTCAGGCATTAGTACATGATTATTCAAGCTTGTGCGATCTTTGGCATCGGAGATTGGCTCACCTTCACTTCCGAGCTCTACTTATCATGGAGAAGATGGTCACGGGCCTTCCAAAGTTCAACCAGGAGCACGAAGGTACTTGCAGAGGCTGTGCTTTGGGTAAGAATACAAAAGGTCCATTTCATAGTAGAGAAAGTAAATCCAAATGTATTCTAGATCTCATTCATTCTGATTTATGTGGTCCAATGTCTGTTGCTTCTTTGAGTGGTTTCTTGTATTACATTCTTTTTATTGATGACTACTCTAGAAAGACTTGGATTTATTCCTTGAAATCTAAAGAATTTGAGAAAGTATTAGAAAGGTTCAAGGAGTTCAAAGCTCAAGTAGAGAACCTTTCCGAGAAAAGAATCAAAGTCCTGAGATATGATAATGGAGGAGAGTACACTTCCGACAACTTTCAAAACTATTGTATTGAAGCTGGGATTAAGAGGGAGTTTAGTGTCCCTTATAATCCTCAATAGAATGGTGTTGTAGAGAGGAAGAACATATCGATTGTTACATCCCAAATTGTGACGTTACAATTGACCATTACTAGATAGAGTAAAAGAGAATTCTGGAGGTGAATTAATGATGCTTGTACCTTGTTTTCAATATGAATGTTGTTTCATTTGATGTTATTCTTGGTAAAATACTGCATAAAAGAGAATAAAAGGTTATTGATTCGTGAATAATCTAAATTTTGAAATGTTTCATGTATTCTGCTTTGTTTTGAGCATATAACTCCTGTTGTCGTGTCATGATGTGCAGAAAACAGGTTTATACCTCCAGGTAGAGGAGAGATATCACTCGGGGAGGAACTTGGTCGGGTAAACAGTAATGAGTACCAATTGGGCATACACACACATACTATAGACTGAGTGAGCTAAGTCATTTTTGAGGTTAAGGGTAAGTCATCCGTAGGCTTGTTTAGTATCATTAGGAGTCGTATCTTCTTCTGAATGTGTAAATAAGTGATGCTTGCCAGTATAACCTTATGTGGAGTAATGTTTCTTGTTAGAGGTGGGCATATGTATATGTATGTATACATATAAATACGGTATGTACAAGTGTCCATAAGTACATTCATATCGATACAATGTATTAGAGGAGATGGATATGCCATATGTGTGCGTCGATACAAGTGTATTTATGAATACTTATACATAAAGTAGATATACAGGTATATATACATGTAAACGTATCCACAACTAACCTGTTGTATGCATATATTATGACGATATATTACCTCGGAATTTACATATACACATATATATACATATACATGAGTACGTATAGTGAAAGTATGCTGACTGACTCGCAATATACGTACATATAATTTAAAATGTAAATGTATATACTTGTATAGGTGTAAAGGTAAATATATCTATATATTTAATATTATATTAAAGTACGTATATAATATAGTCTTTACAAAATATAGATATGTATACGATATTATTTAAATTATTAATTTAAATAATTATACATAAATATATAATGTAAATTAAAACTATGTTATATAAATACTTTAATATAATAAAATATATATAGATGTATTTAATTAAAAGATTTGAAAATCAAATGAAATTTAATTCAACATTTTATTAAATATTCAATAGAGAAAAGAGACTAAATCACGAATTTGAGGATATAACGTTTTTCTTTAAAAATGACGTTTTTCTCTAAAAAGGAATATTTCTTTGAAATCGAATTATTTTGACTTCAATATTAAATTTAATATCATTGTCAAATGTGTCATATATTTCCTATTGGACTATATCGAAATTGTAAGAGTAAAATAAATTCGAAAAAAGAGTTCAGGCCGTTAAAAATGGCGGAAAGAGTAAAAACACGCAGGAAGAATCGTGCGACTAGGGCCAGGCGACTGAAAACGACTGAGTAAATTCGTGCTTGGCTAAAATGGAGATGTGGACTTCATGCAACCTGGGAAATAGTCTTACATTAAACCAACGCTTATCCATCGCTGTTGAATCGCGCTAAAACCAGGAGGTGTCACGATTTTACAAACTTGACATGTGCAAAATGAAAATATCTCACTGCTGTTAGTTAATGGAGGTCGAAATCCTCTCCATAGAGCAACACGTTTCTCCTTTGAAGCATTCCAAGCTTCCGTTGGCAGCACAAACGCCATAAAAAGGGGAAATAGTTAAGTTTTCCAACACTATATAAAGCCTGCGAATGTTCACTCATAACACATGAAAATACAAATCAGTAATTCGTTCTGTTCATTCAAGAGTGAAGAGCATTTTCTGTTGAGAAGGAATTTATCAATTTGAGAGCATTATTTGAATATTCGTCATTAGTTATGAAAGACTTTAGTCTTTAGTTTGTTAAGAGAAGTATTCTGTAGTGTTGAAAGAAGCATTCTCAGTGTCTGAGAACAACAACTTGAAACTGTTAATAGCTGAGCTAGGAATTCACTAACACAGTCAGCTGGAAGTCCTGTTGGTGGTAGACTGGAGAAGAAGAATTCTCTTATTTCAACCAACTAAAGGAAGCTGGTATCAGGCATGTTGATTATTGTCTTAATTATGCTTACTGCTGTTTTTGTGTTCAAAACTTAGACTGTTTCATGTCTTTTGGTTACAATGAATAGAGAGAGAAGATTGGTGTTCTTAGTAATAAATATCTAAAGGATAAATGTTTATCAGCAAAGATAATTTGTGAAATAAGATGATAATTTCATGTTCTCTTCTATTAGTTTTGCATTCATTAGTGTACGGATTACATTAGTCATCGAGGAGAAAACTGCAATTATTATATCGACTCCATATATGGAGTGTATGTTTGCATATAGCTATTTAATACTAGGGGATGAATTGAGGGTATTTAATAAGTTACCGATCACAACTAGTTGAAGATTAACTTAGTCAAGTTATTAAAAGCTCCTAGGATGAGAAAGTCCCGTATAAGGGAGATAGTTGTGAGTACTTGTTAAATTGTTCTCCATTCTAGTAGTTAGTTTGTTGTAGGAAGTCTAGGGTACGGACTACCCCGATAGATCAACCTACGCATAGTGTAAGAAAGCCTTAATGCAAATCGGCCCTGAGTAGTGCATATGATAAACGACCTTCATTCGAAGTACTAAATGATAATACTTTGGCCAAAGTAGTGAAATGTACAACATCCACTTAGGTGTGAAATAGTTGATACTACACTGTCAGTTCATTGTGATCCCGAAGTACATACTAGTTCAAGAGTTGCCGTATGCACAGGACCTAGTTATGTAGGAACACAACACTATGCTCAGTTGGTAATCGTTAAAGGATACCCCACCAATCTCTTCTTCGAAGGGAGGGCCATCTATCTAATGATAGGTGTGTGGGGGACCGCATTATAAGTCCGTGGTTGGTGGAAAAGCGCCCGAGTGATGTTTCTCCTCCTCAGCAAGCGGCCGATGTACCAAGATTTGAAAGGACGGATTCCTGGATCTTCTTACTACTATTTGTTCTAAAGCTCATTGGAGCTATGTTAGTTAAGGTATGTATTCTTGTTTCATGTACTTGTGAAGTTATTATATTGAGATGGAATCGTTATTGTAAATTGATAAAGCAACATGTTCATGTATTATCAATAAAGAAAAGGAAATTTTTTATTGCAATGTCATGATAACACGATTACATACTTGTAGGATGTAAATTATGAAAATTTAATTTTACCGAAGAGTCGGGTTGTTACATCGATCGTGGAAGCAGCAAAAGCCATGATTCATGACCAAGATCTGTAGACCTTCCTTTGGGTAGAAGCATCTAGGACAACAGTCTATGTTCAGAATAGAAGTCCTCACCGAATCCTAGAGAACATGACTCCCGAAGAATCCTTTATTGGGAAGAAGCCAGAGGTGAGTCATTTGAGGATCTTTGGATGTCCAGTTTATGTTCACATTCCGAAAGAAAAGAGAACAAAGTTGGAGCCTTCTGGCAAGAAGGGGATATTTGTAGGTTATAGTGAAACATCAAAAGCCTATAGGATATACATTCTAGGTCAGAAGTTGATCGAGGTTAGTAGAGATGTCACATTTGAGGAAGATGTTGCATTCAGAAGATCCAAGGGCACTCACATGGAGATTGATAGTGAAGAATCTCAAGATATGGAAGTTGACCATACTCCTGAGATTCAAAGGGAGACTTCAAAACCGAAGGAAGATGATGATCCAGTTGAGCCCTTAGAAGCTACTGATGGGCCTACTGATATTGTAATTGGGAGAAAAAGACCTCTTTGGGCTAGGCAAACAATGCAGGAGGCAGAAAGGTTTGCAGCACCAAGAGGTACCTTTAGGGAAAGTAAGAGACTGCATAAGTTCTCCAGTTATGTTGCTTTGATGAGTCAGATTATTGAGTCCAAGCCTTCCAGTGTTGAGGAAGCTTCTAGTCAACAGGTTTGGAGAGATACTATGACAGAGGAGTATCAGTCAATTCTCAAGAATGATGTTTGGGACATCATTCCTAGACCTGAAGGCAAATCTGTGGTATCTTCAAAATGGCTTTTCAAGATCAAGCATGCAACTAATGGGAGCATTGAGAAGTACAAGGCAAGATTCATGGCTAGAGGGTTTTCACAAAAAGAGGGAGTTGGCTATGAAGAAACATTTGCTCCAGTTGCTCGCTATACTTCTGTCAGAACCATCATTGCCATTGCTGGATCTAGAGGATGGAAGATTGATCAGATGGATGTGAAGACAACTTTTTTGAATGGTGTGATCGAGGAAGAAGTTTATATCGAGCAACATGATGGATTCGGGGTACATGGGAAGGAGTCTCATGTTTGTAGGCTGAAGAAGGCCTTGTATGGTCTTAAGCAGGCTCCTCGTGCATGGTACGAAAGGATTGATCGTCTTGTCAAGCTTGGGCTTCTCTAAAAATGACGCTGACTCAAATCTGTATTTCAAGCTAATTGATGGTGAAGCATTGATTTTGGTTTTGTATGTTGATGATTTGATTCTTATTGGAGAAGATCACCTCATTCTCAAATGCAAGAAGGATTTGGCTTCTGATTTTGAAATGAAGGACCTTGGGCTCATGCATTACTTCCTTGGCTTAGAAGTTTGGCAGAAGCCAGATGAAATGATTCTAAGTCAAGGGAAGTACACCATTGATATACTTAAGAGGTTTGGTATGATGGATTGCAAATCCATGTCTATGCCTATGGAGACCAACCTACATAAACTTAAGGAGGCTGTAGCTAGTTCAGATCTGGTGGATCCCACGTTGTACAGGCAGTTGATTGGATCGTTGATGTATCTAGTCAACACTAGACCAGATATCTGCTATGCAGTGAGTGCACTTAGTCAGTTCATGTGTGAACCAAGGCAGATACATCTTGTTGCAGCAAAACATATCCTAAGATACTTGCGTGGCACAGTTGGATATGGGTTGAGATATTTTTCAGATGTGGATTTGAAGTTGCATGGTTATACTAATTCTGATTGGGTAGGGTGTCTCATTGATTGGAAGAGCACCTCTGGATGTTGCTTCAGTTCTGGGTTTGCTATGATATCCTAGTGCAGCAGGAAGCAGTCATCTGTAGCGTTGAGTACAACAGAGGTAGAGTACATTGCAACTTGTGTGGTAGCTCGGGAAGCAGTGTGGCTTTGTAAGCTCCTTGTAGGATTGTTTGGACAATCCATGGAGCCTACTATCATTCATTGTGATAACCAAAGTTGTGTGAAGCTTTCTGTCAATCATGTGTTTCATGACAGGACCAAGCATGTTGAGATCAAATACCATTATATCAGAGATATGGTATTGCGGAAAACTATACAGTTGAGGTATATCAGCACTGATGAGCAGACGACTGACATTCTCACCAAGCCTCTCTCAAGGATAAAGTTTGTGTACTTTCTAGACAAGCTTGGTATGGTGGAGAATCAAGCCCTAGCTGAGAAGGAGTCTCAGTATTAGTGATCCTCTTTAATGCATTTCTCTTTGAGAGAGATTTGAGGTGCAAGCCCTTGTTAATGTATCTCTCTTTGAGATTTGAGGTGAAAGCCCTTGTTTCCACCCTCTAGAAGAGCCATGGTGGATGTCATGTGTGTGACTCCATGATAGCATCACGTGAGAGAGTCTGTGATGATTTTCTTGTACTTGTGTTTCACCCTCTGGAGAGCCATGGTGAATGTCACATTGAGGTGACATCACGTAAGTGATGAACACTTGTACATACCATCCATGGGTGTAGCCATTATGGTTGATATCACGATGAGGTGATATCTGATATCACGATGAGGCGATATCGGTTCTTTTTCCACACATGGGTGTAGCCATTGTGGTAGACATCACGATGAGGTGATATGTCTTGTGCAGTTGGAAGTGTTCTCCCTAGTTGAGAGGGAGTGTTGATGTTTGCAACGTCGGTCTCCACTTCCAGCGATCTCCTTGTTACAAGATAATAAATTAAATAATAGCTAAGGCTACTTAATTTATGTATAGCGATTGGATAAGATCAAGAGGCACGTGATTAATATTAAATGGTGGTTAATTATTGAAGAGACTCAAATTATGAAGAGACACGAATTTCTAAGAGGGCCGACTTCTTGCTTATTGTTATCACGTCCTTTCAAAGAAGGCCGACTTATGATTGTGAAGAGACACATCCTCTCTTCCTATCTTGTATATATACACCTTCATTGTAACTCATTTGATATCGATTTATTCATAGTTTAGGCAATACACTTCATCACTGCTTGGTGCAAATTCATATACAAGGCAGATCGAGTTATATGCAAGATTAGTTCGGCATTGTTAAAGGCTATTGAAGGCTGAGAGTTCATCAGTGAATTGTCTCTTTATAATTCTGTGTTGCATCATACTTTGGAGCATGTTATAGGCCTTCATATCGGCCTCTTGTAAGGAGATCATTATTTTGGTGATTCAATATATAAGTGATATATTGTTGCTGGGTTTTTCTCCCTCTAGTGGAGGGTTTTCCCAGGGTATCTGCTGTGTTGTGTATCTGATTTTGAATTAATTTCTGTGCCTTTAATCTGATCATAAAAATAACATGGATGAGCAGATTTAGGTGATGTGTTTCCTATTTTGGCAATCTATCCACGATGGCAATTGAGAGTGGAGAGATGAAAAGCTTACAAACTACTCCTATTGAAATTTGAGATATGAATATTTCGAATAAGATTTTATGAAATTCTAGAATGGAATTGGTGTGACCAATGCCTACTTCTGTTGGGCTAATGGAGTCAAGATTTGTATGATATGTGAGTCCTATTTCTGGATACAATTCAAATTGTTTGGCACTTTTATGAGTTTATGCTTGGCATAAATGTGCGAGGATGCAATTATCAAGTTCTTCTTATTGATCCAAATGTCCTTTTCCAGATTACTATGATTAATTAAAAGAGTTTAATCCTTCCTTGAAGGAGCCAGTTAATTGAACCACATAAGAGCAGCAAATGTGCTTTGATAAATTGAAAATATCCTTGATATATGAATTTAAATAATAAGGAAATGACAACCTTGGAGACAACCAGATAATTTTTTAATAAATTGAACAAACTGACACCATAATTGGATCACCAAATTTATGCATTCTTCTCGATTATATAATTTGAAAAGATTTTACAATGTACAACATGATATTTCGTTTCAACAACTATTCACCCTATCCAACTACCTAACTACTACTTCTGTCCCCCTTTTGATACAATTTCACTTGGCATATATACATTGCCATTTCTAGGGTTACAACCCTTCACAGCATCTGTCTGTTGTAACTCTTCTTTTCGGTGCAGCTCTTCGTTTAATTAATCTTGGCAAAATAAAATATTTAATTAGTTGCCTCTGGCAAATTAAATATTACAATCTTCTTTATCTTTGTATCCCGTGAAAATCATTTTGCAAATAACTTGAATTCCCTTGTTGAGAATCTTCACCTTTTAACCCAAAAATAAAAACAATTACCCGCCTTATAACTCCTTTGGTAAAAAATATTTTCCAAGTTATGTCTTGCTTGGTTGAAAAATTTCACCAAATTTAATAAATTATTTCTTTGGGTAAAATAATTACCCATCCTTTTAATCCCACTAAAATTCTCCACTTCCCGTGCAAATACTCTATATATTTTTTACCCTTTATGCTCCCTGTGGGTAAAATAAACATTCACCTTATAACTCCCTTTGGTGAAAAATTCCACTCCTTAGTAAAAAATATTTTCATCATATTATGTTCCCAACATTAATCACATCGTGAATAAATAGTTTCCTTTCCTTTTTTATAATATCTGTAAAAACTAAATATATTACTTTTCATTACCGCACCACCGCAACCATTATATTTTACCGCTCACCCACTTACCTTCACCGCAACCATTCATACTCCCGCACAAAGATTCAAGATCTCTTGCGGTAATGCGGGAAGGCTTACTGCTCACCCGCGCATACTTTGAAATACACCCATGGTAATGCAGGGAGAGCCCACAGTACCGCACGTCCTCCGTTGGGTGCTTGCGGTGATGTAGGTAATGCTTTATTGTGTTTCTTCTCATTGCCTTCACTACCTTATCGACAGTTCCATTTTAATTTCAAATTGTTGAAGTTGAAAAACTTCTGCATTGCAATGCCAACATTAATCAATTGAATGCAAATAATCTTTATTATTTGATCAACAAACACTCCATGATGATCCTTCCTGTAGCCAGCTTTTGAGATTTTGTACCGTCATTGCTTCTTTTGGGAAGAAGTGAATATGCTCCCGTCTCCCGCAATTGCATGCTCATTGTAGTATTGACGGATCTGGTTCCAAACATCCTCAACAACGCCTAGCATAGGAGCATCCTCACAAACAATATGAGCAACTTCTTCCATGAGGCCTTTAATATACCTGAGAGCTAAAATATTATTTGTACTATACAAAATGCAAGTCACTGATGGAATTGGGCTACCCAAGAAAGTTGATGATTCATTAATTTGGCGCTGTAATTTGTTCTTTATCGGTGAACAAAGTCTGAGAATCCAGTGAGTCGTAAGTGTGTTCCTTGGAGTAACCAAAAAATCTTGCATTGCTTTAACAGTCGGATCTTCTTTGATTGCTTTGAGATTATAGGTAGTTGCCACAAAAACTAAATAAAACAGTAATAAAGCCATTGAGAAATCCATAGTTCCTTGGTTTCACCTCAGGCCCCTTGCGATTCCAATAGCTCATATCTTTGGTGAAACTGTAATGGAGGAGCATTTAGAACAATAATACTTCTAATCAAAACAATTTTAGTGGGAAGCCGCTGATAATCTCTCTTGGAAACATCATACAATATGCGTGGCCATCTCGATGAAGCAAACATTAGAGAACACCGCCAAATCCAGAGAGGACTGATTCTTTCCTACTTCCTTGTTACTCTTAGACTTCCCGATTTCACTAACTTGGAGTTGATGTTTTTTGAGCGTCGTTTCATTCTGTTCATCCCACAAGAACCTGGAGTGGTGGTTTTGATATCCCTTTTAATCTGACTTGTTTAGTGACACTGCAAAACTACGTTTAGTAAATGGATATCTTCTTCTATTACCTCAACATGCAAGCAATTTGCAATCTCTTGAAACTCCCCTGCAGTCCCCTGGTAACCCTCATTTGTGGCATGGTCTACACAACTTTGTCTTTTATTGTATGCCTGCATGGCTTTTCTGTACCTATACTCATTTTATGCTTCATAGTGACCCTCTCCTATACAAGATTACTAGCCTTTTGAATTGCAATATATTGGTCAACTATTTTCTTTCTTTCACTGGTAATGTAGTGAACATCATTTTACCAATCATCAAGCCAAAATTTCCATGTGAAGTGTTGTTTGGCTTCTGCTCATTTTCATGCCCATGTTAAGTCTCTTCTTGGCCAAATTGAGAGAAAATGTAATTTGAGACCTTTATGTGCTTAATTAATATGGAATTATAACTATATTATCTCTGAGACATGGGTGTGATCTCAAGTCATTAAGAGTTCAAATTTCAGAACTTATTCTCTTTCTTTTGATGTGTTGGGGTGAAGTCCAGGCTGTTGATCATAATGGCAATCCTTCTTTCTCATGAACTTGACTTGAGAAGGGACTTTTTATATTGCATATGAACACTCAAACCTAAATGGGTAATTATTAGAATTTGACTTCTTGCACTATGACAAAACAGATTAAGTAGACTCCAAAATGGCTTTTGAAAACTGATCAAAACTTCTCACAAAGCCATGAAAATGCATCAAAGTGTTGATTTATGATAGGGGAGTATGCTTGCAAAATGGTCTTGCTTGAGCTCGTTAGGATTAAAAACTGTTAATGTTCAAAATTGCTTACTTGACATTTTCTGCAAAATTGCGCTTGTCAAACTGTGAAACTCATTCGGTTTTGGCTTTGAAAAAAAATATTAGATGATGCCCTGAAGTTCTGAAAATTGACATGGAGGTAGATTTTGGTGTAGAGAATCAAAGGCACCAATCAGCTTGTGATGAAACTCTCTTGGTCACTTAATATTGCTTTCCAAAGTTGACCATTTTAACAGATTTTTCACTGTACTGATAGCAGATTTTCTCAAAACCCTTCAACTTGTCGTTTTGAAACTTTGTCAAATCAGATCGTATGAAGCTGAAAACTGGCGTGCACACTCACATATAGTAGATGATCATCCGTGCAAGGTGGTTTGGCATGAAAATGAACATATCCAAAACTATGATTTTTTAAAATGTGCTCCTGGGATTGATTTTACACGAGTTTTCTGAGTGTTGTATTAAAAATTGACATGGCACCTTCAAATTCTGCCAAAATTTGAAGGTTCCAACAGGTTCATCATCCTTGGATAGTGCCAACTTTTTGTGGACTAAAGTCCTATGCACTTAAGGATTTGGTGGAATCATCAAGATAGTTTATTTGGCCTATTTTAATATTTTCTGTAAGAGCTTGAGATGGTTTAAAGGGGAAAAATAATTAAATAATCAAATATTAAAGTTGCTAAAATGTAAAATTAAATGAAATTTTCTATTTAATCATCTAAAAATGTGTTTTAAGTGTGTAGATAAGTGTTGCTAGGCTCAAGGTGTTGAAAAGTGGTCGTAAGGACACTTTATGTTATTTATTAAGGAAAAAAGTGCTTTTTTGAAGAAGCAGCGAAAAACAAAAAATGCCTTTTCAAAAAAGCAATGAAAAAGCAAAAAAAGCTCTTTTGAAAATGAACAAAAAACAAAAAAAATTATATTTTTTAAATAGTAGTGAAAAAAATGTTTTTTCCTAAAATACTTCTAAAAAAGTTTAAAAGGAAGAGAGTTTTCAAAAAAAGACTCTACATTCTTTTTTGAGTTATTTAATTTCCCAAGAATGAATGCATGTTCATCTTCGCCATTTCCCAAGGACGAAAACCCTTCGGAAATTTGAAAGCTAAGGGGATGAAAATCCTTCTAGTTTTTGCAGCAATCCCATTTAGGAATTGACAGTGGTCTTTATTTGGCATAATTTTTCAGAGCAGCAGTATTGGGTGTGAGATTTCCAGCTACTGTTTTCAGATTTGGGTGTGAAATTTTTGTAATTTGCAAGAGTAAATATTTATATTTTTGTTGGTGATTATTAATATTTTGTTGAGACTCCAGCTGCAGGCCGTACTTTAATTACTGGGCTAGTTTGGGTTGATGACATTATTATATTATTGCAGATTGGAGACCTTGGGGCATAAAAAATATTGCCTTTATGGTCTGATATCAGATGCCTTAAATTTTTCTTCATTTTGGACATCATTCTTAATCATGGCAAGAGCTGTTTAGTGCAGATTGTTTGATTTCTAGGTTGGGTGTGATTTATTTCAGTAGCTGCTACAATTAATAATTTCATTTCAGACCTTTTTCCATCCTTTTTTGGAGTTATTTTGGCCTCAATTAGCACCATCTTTTTTCTAGCTCTACATGCATAAGGGATTAGTCAATTTATGGAAGTTTAGTTTATCACTTAAATGCTTGACAACATGCCCATATTCAAAATTTTGGAAAAAATTATTTGAGTTTGGTTCAAATATGATTGTAATAGAAAATCATTCGTCATTGTAACAATCCAAAAAGTATTTCGTTTGATTCTTTCTTTTCCAAGTACTTTCATTGTCAAGATCTTTGGATAGTAGTACCCCCAAATCCCATTTCAATTTTCTATTTTACTCCGCTTTGCACAATGTGAATCAAAATCAGGTGAGTTATTCTGCCATTTTGGCATTGATGCAACTTTGTTTGCACTCACTATCAACCAATTTGGCTAGAGCAATTCTATGATTGTTTTAAATTGTAATTTGGTTGGCTTGTCACCAACATTTTTCAATTAACTTTCCTTTGTCCTCATTCTTACTCCGAATGCTCTCACCTTGCCCATTCTAGGAATT
Organism: Sequoia sempervirens; assembly: GCA_007258455.2. Lineage (NCBI taxonomy): Eukaryota > Viridiplantae > Streptophyta > Pinopsida > Cupressales > Cupressaceae > Sequoia > Sequoia sempervirens. Next base: position 61,063 of record VDFB02351033.1, read on the forward strand.
GGGTGAACAAAAAGAGTAGAATTGAGTTGATTGCAAAAAAATTATTGGGATTTGAGCTAACATCCTATAGGGGTTATTACAGTGGTATCCAATTCCAATTAGGGGCAGCTTGCTTTGCTTGGAGTCTATAAACAAGGGAATTCCATTCAACTTGCTTCCATTGAGATTTTAGGCTTAGTCTTGTGTCTTTTCACTACAATCTATTGGGCACAATGCTATTGAGGGATTTTAGAAAGCCTCCTCTTGGCAGGTTCATAGGCTAGCAATTTCGTAATGTCTTCTTTGTGATATTGACAATATTGGAGATTTCGCACTAAATACTTCTTACATAGCTTTTTCTTTTGAATGCACTCTTGTTTTCATTCAATAAATGCCACATGTGGTCAATACAATTTAAAAAAATGGGTATTTGAACCTCCTTTTCATTATATTCCCTTACGCTAGATATTTTGGTAATAGCATAAGAGCTATGAGGTGAATGAAGTGCTCCTTAAGTTAGCAAACTCCTTTTTACTACTTCTATAGCCCTCTGGGTGCTTAGTAGTTTGATGGGTGTGTTGGCTAGAAGATGATTCAAAAAAAGCTATAGTTAAATAAATAGTGAATGGAACTAGTATTGGGGGAGAGTTGGAAGGCTATTTGCTAAAGGTTTGGTAAGCTACCTGAAAAGAAATAATACGAATAAACCCTATGTAGGGAAGTATTGCTAATAAAATCTTAAATGCCATTGAAAGAAAATAATAGCACATTCACACTATAACATGATTATTTACTGTGGGAAATATTTTGGGGAAAAAAGCTAGAAAAAGTAGCACTCACATACTGTTTTAACTCAACCTCTAACAATGCAATAAGATATTTCTTGCTTGTGCTTAACCTTAAGCCATGTGCAAGTATTTATAGGCACATCACTATAGGAAACTACTAAGTGATATTATAGAACAACGGGTATTAACCATGGTTTAAAAAATGATCTATAACAACCCATTTTTTTTCCAAACCCATACATGATGCCTCATTCCCTAGCTGAGGTGCGCCCCCAAGTCCCACTAGGTATGGTCGGGTTTATAGTTTCTCATTTGATTGATAGTACAATTATCATTGGTTATGGTTTCTCATTTGATTGATAGTGAAATTATCAGTTAAGGAGTAAACTTGAGCGAGCTATTGCAATCATGATTGTTAGGAAAATAGTGTCTCAACCTTGCAATTACACAGGGTTATTATTTATAGTAAGTCTACATTTGAGCATGGATTGATGCGAATTTTTTTCGAAAGCTTCAGATTGGCTAAATAAACGTGCTCATAAAGTTTTGTTGCAAGATCATGATTGGATTTGAAGATATCAAAGTTTTCGTTTTTCAAAGTTTCTAAGTCTATTTTGAAGGCCTTAGAGGCATTTTTTGGACTTGAAAGTGGTCATAATTGGCATAGTGGGTTATTGCTTGATAGAGTGCTTCATGATATTTTCGACAGTTCAAACAGTTTGTCAATTAGACGCCCAGATCAAAAGTTATGGCATTCAGAAGTTGGGTCTCTTGAAATGGGAGATGTAAAAACGTGTTGGACACATAAATGAGCTGTAAAGGGGGAGTTACATGTGGTGGTGTGTGTTTAGACACATCATAGGCATCTATTATTGGAGATAAAGATGGATGCCGGCTTTTAGGTGGTTTTAGCTCATGGTTTTGTAATACTGTTTGACGGTTTCATGTATTGTATCTCCTATATATTAGGTGCATGAGATGGAGGTTGCGTGTAAGAGTCTAATAGCTGTTGAGTTGCCTTCGAATCTTTGGTTGGTGATACTCTTGTGAGAATGCTTGCTTTGCAAGTATATTGTAATCTTGTCAATTTTTAATAATATATTGCATGGCTTTTGGAGTGTAGGGTTTTTGCCTTGAAAGGGTTTTCCCCATATAAATCATTGTGTTGTGGTATGAATAATATTTATGTTTATTTCTGTTTAAGTTTTTGTAATTGTTCAGATTTGAAAAGTTTTTGCATAACCCTCCTCTCAAGATTAGTATAGGAAGTTGTTCTGTTACCTTAGCTTCCTTACAATGGTTTCAAAGGCTGATTTATAAATAGGATGGATCTTCCATACAATAGTCACCAATTTACAAAACATTTTAATTTGTTTTTTGCAAGATAACACAAAATTGAACAATGTGTGAGGATAAATTGTAGGGGAACCTTGATAGCTAAACTTAACCTAAACCTAAGATAAATTGAATTTGGGCTAAAAAATATACACAAGATATACAAATATGCGTGTTGTAAGCAATGAAATGTCATCTTTCTCATTAAGAATTTGTATGCAATTCAACAACATGACACTGTATTTGGTTGATAATTGATCTTGACAGAGTTGCTTTGTAGAAAGACTTGAATTCATGAAAATGATGAGGATGAGAGTATTTATAGATTTTTCAAAAAAATCAAGCGGAAGATGAGGATAAGATTGAAGACTTGCGTTAACTAGATAGGTTGTGGAGCCCTTTCAACTAATAAATGGAAAATTGTCATTTCAAACTCCTAGGATAATAAATAAATATTTAATTTAATAAATGGATAAATGAGAAGTTTCTAATTCAAAGATGGAGTTAATTGGTGAGAGAAGAAGTTTCTAATTCAAAGATGGAGTTGACTTGTGAGAAGATAATAATGAATTTATATTTAATATTTTTTTGGATGAGGAAGTTGCTAATTTGAAGAATGACTTTATTGATGAGGTGAAAATTGGAAATTTTATTTATTTAATAAAAATGGAGAATTAGCTCCCATAAATTAAATAATAAATATTATTTTGTTGAAAGGATAAAAATATGGAAAGTGTGATAAATGATAAATGGTAATACTTAAAGGTGATAATAATAAATGGTAAATGATGATCAATTAATTCTATGGTAAATGAATGATATGATGATAACATGACAATAATTAGGGTTTAACGATTAAGAGAATAATTTTAGTCTACACATGCTATACAAGATACATTGAGGGGTTTTTGCATCAGTGGAAATGATTATATTGCTATTACTTTGCCTCATATATGTGCTCTAGATTGTTAATAACCATGCCTTGCAAACTAGATTTTCAAATATTAAAAGAAAGAAACTATTAATATAAACACATAAGCAACACCTTCAAGTTGGCTAAAACAAAGGCTAGCTATTTAGTACAAACAAAGATTGAAAGGAATGACAATTATAATGACACACAATTTCAAAGACTAAATAGCTAGTTTGCACACAAAGTTACAATTTTAAATGTTGGATGCTGATAAAGTGACTCTAAGAACTGAGAATGTTTAAATAATAAAATAAATCACTTTTTGGAGTAATAAGGCTTATTTAATTTATAAAGTGATTTTTTATATTATATTTTTTGGCAAGCTTCCAAAAATGTTATAAAAGGAGTTTTGTGAGCTCATTTGCATTATGCGGATTACTACATTTTCTCTAGTGAAACCCTTGTGGTTTGGGGATTGAACTTAGTTCATCTCAACTTTTTGGAGGACAAAAAACCTCTTGGAGAAGATTAGTTTCAATGGTGAAACTATCCACCTTGGTTGGTATAGGTAGAGTCATTTAGATTTCACAGCTGGATTTCAACGATGAGAGTTTAGAAATTTTGAAGTCTTATTTTAAGACAAATTCCAGAGATTCATATACAGTTATTTGGAGACAGTAAACAAGGTGATATCTATTTCATATCAGTTGCAGTCATTATAGTTTATTCTCTTCATAGTTGTTGGTAACTGGCTGTACCATGTTTCTTTGAGAACTGTACATGTTATAAGGTAACTTTTACAAGGGTGCCACAGTTAATAAATTTTGAAATTTCTGAATATTTGATGTGTGCAAGTGAAATCGATGCCAAACCATATTATATAGATTGGTGTTTATTTCATTTGAAGTCATACGGAATATTATGAAAATATTTCTTCATTTATAGTGTTGTGTGATTTTGAAGGAGGAGGTTCGATGGTCTATTAAGGCTTGATAGTTGTATTTCTTGAGCCCCACTTTTCCAATGTAGCCACAACCTTCACACTAGCCGCAACTTAATTAACAACACTGTACACTTTAGGAGGAATGAGTTGAGGGCAATGTGGCAATGTGGAGTCATAAGGGGGGTCAAAGCAATATTAAATGCTAGAGTATAATCCGATTGTTGTTGGAAAATACTAAGGGGCTTCATAGCTTTATTGGGAGTATTATCACTCCATAAAGAAGTCATGGTTGTGGTTGAAAGTCATTCCTACTCTAGTGTGATGCCATATAGGTATTGGGAGGAACTACTATAAATGTTCAGAGCCTTTCAGGTCAACAATGTATTTCTAAATGCTAAATTATAATAAAATTCAATATTCAAATTTCCTGTGAACTAAAATGTGTATTAGCAATATCCTTAACTGGAAAGAAATTATTCATTGTCTCAAAACTTTCAATGTTATAATTGCTTTGAATTGTTACTACACCACTTCCTCAAAGCAAATAGAAATCTTCTAAAATAGATTGCCACAAAACTGTTTGACGAAATACTTGAATAATGAAATTATGAAGATTTGCAAAAGACTTCTTGTAAAATTGTATAGGGATTTAACCTTGCCACTTTAGGTGCACACCTCTCCCACATTTGCCATTTTTATTAATAGTGGGTGGAATTTCTAATGTTTAAATTATCTTTTGAAATAGGTAGAAGAGTTTGATGGTCTAGAGACTTAAAAAATGCACCTCTTTAGTGTTTTATGGCAGAACATTGGTTGTTGTTGTTATTGTGTTGATTTGGTTGAAGTTTCTACTTTGTTGAACCACCATTAAAGTGTGCCAAGGAGGAGATTGCATCACTTATTGCGATTTTTGTAAGCTAGATGGAATTTTGACTCATTTGAGCCAAGTTTAAGACCTTAGGCTGAAAAAACATGTGGCAAAGGCACTCCAAGTGCATGCCTTCCATGCCTAAGGCTAAGTCATTTTTATATTTCTCCTTTGCAGCAGCCATTGACAATCTTGAACCTTATTCTATTTCATTTCAAATAAGTTGCAACCTCAATCAACTTGCGTGAGACTTTAGCTGAAAAACAAGACTATGACACAACAAGCTTGTAAATTTGTGAGGAAGGCCACAAATTGAATTGGGTTTACACACATTGATGATCAATTGTGACCACAAGCAAGACAAAGGCAAGTATGAAAATTCAGAATTCTAGGGTTGTAACATAGATTAATTTAGAGGACACCAAAGACTGGAAGTATCTAATAAGAATCGTAAGTAAACAATGAGCGCACACGACCAAAGAATTGAGGTAGAGATTTAGCTTGGAGAAATCTATGCATGGGTGAGAACTTGAGAAAAAGTGAGCTACTTCTCCCTTAAAAATCATTCTAATTGGCTCTTGGGCTTGATATGACCATGAACCTACTCTAATTCAGCTCCTAGAAATGCTAAAATACTTTCCCAACCTCATTGCCTTGCTACTTGGTTTGCATAGTCACAGAGAAACTCAAAAAATGCAACCATGCTACTCTAACTTCCAACTACTTGACCTCAATTTGAACAAGAAATGGTCCGTTTAGGTCTGGAATGAATTAATATAGGTTTACATCACATGAGGAAGTCAAAAGGATTGAGAAAAATGAAAAGAAAAAATAATTTGGAACATAAGAGACTTTTTCTAAGTGCGGGTGAGTTGACCGTTTTGTCCCTTTCAAAACTACCTTGACGCTTTCAAAATTGTCACTTTTCACTCTTCTTTTAAAAACCATAACTTTTGCACATGGACTTGAAATGGCATGTTATGTTTTTTGACATTGCTTGTTTATTCAAAAGGATTCCAAATACCTATAGAGGCATAAATTCTTAAAAAATTGCAAAAATCTCCGATCGGAACAATTTTTTCCCCAAAAATCTTGATTTAATCAGCCATGATTTTCAACGATTTTTAAGGGTTTAAATCGTGAAAAAATCACCCAACCAACTTGTTGGGAAACCCTAACCATGCAAAATTGCTATTTAATTGAGGTTTTTCATTGATTTTTATGGATAGAATTGAGTGCTGGCCGTCGGGACGTGGTTCACCATCAAAGCTTCACTAGATTTCATTAGGTTGCTAAGGCAAATCACAAGTAGGTGACCTTGAATGGACATATTTCTGGTAGATGTTAAGGACATTAAAATAGAGACACATTCTTTGGTATGCTTCTATGTTTGATGTTAAGGACATTAACATGGAATGGTTAAGAGATGTGCGGCTTTTTTCTCTATATTCTACACTACTGTCATTTTCCTTAGGCTCGTAGTAATGCTTTTCATGTATATGAATCCAAAGACACAATTTAGTGGGTAATAGTAGACAATATCATAAATTCTAAGTAAGGATTCTATCTTATTTTTTTTTAACATATCTTAACCTTATAAGAGTACTTGCCAAATGTAAATATAGAAAGCTAGACTAAACTGAAATCAAACACTATTGGCTTGATATCAACCTAAAGAGGTTTTTTCCCCTGGAATTTTGTGATCTTGAATATTCAAAAGAATTTTAACATTCCAATTGTCAACAATAATACCAAGGTGGTTGTTTAGATTATCAAGGTTAGGTTGAGATAAATTTCCTTTTCAGATGCTAACAAAGTGTGATAATTTAGAGCTTCTATTTGACAGTGGCCATCAAGTTTTAATGACAAGTGGGTAGTGTAGTAACTATTGTATAATCAAGTGGAAAGCATAAGTATATACATAACAATATATAGACATTGCGGATCCGGAAGTAGAATGATTCCTATTGGAAAGATAAAAATCAGCTTGTAGTGCTGAAAAAAATGAGCTGTAGTAGTATTATATATGTCAAAATGGGGGAATGTTTTGGTTATATTTGAATTTCCTATATATTTTGCAGGCTTAATGCTTTGTTAATTGGTGAAAATCACTGATTAAATGCATGCCTTGCACTTATTAGGGAACTACATTCCATTTAAAATGATCATAGACATGGAGGTTCATAAGGTTTGCAAGGAGTACAATAGCAGTACATGAATGCTTTAGACATATATAATGTAGCATTCATGCATGTTGAATAGGTACTAGGAAAACTGATACATTCCTTGAGAGAAGTCATGCCCTAGTCTTGTGGGCTTATCTTAATCCCTTCCGAAGTAGGCCTCATATATGTTCTAATTAATGATCCAGATAGATTTCAACATCTGTCCCATTGAAAGGGAATCTTCCTTGTGCTTTGATTTTCCATTGAAACTTGTATCTATAATCTCACAAATTCTCAACTCAAAGTCCATCAATGTTTTTAACTCCATCCATTTATACGCAAAATCAAGAAAAAATTACTTTAATAATAGGTAAAATTGTGACTCAAATAGTTTCTCTCTTCTTTTAGACTACTAGGTCTTTATTATCCAATGGAAAAATACTTGACACTCCCTTTACTCTTTTACAAATCTGCTAAAATAGTTGTTGATGAGAACATTTCAATATCATTTATGGTCTTTTGAGATTTAAGATTCTATTTCAATTTTTTTTCTATTACTCTATCTTGAACTATTTGATTCAAAACCTATTAAGTTGAACTTTGCAATTGCTTCCTTTGTTATGTAATTTCCCTTTCACACTCTTCATAGAGTTGTCTTTGACATTGTTCTAGAAATTGCAAGTATTGTCAAATCACAAATATGAATCGGTTGATTCCCGTTTTGTAATTTATGATGTCTGCTCAACAAAAGAAAACTATCTTTATAATGACTTTCTTGAGCATAAGGATTTTGAGATCCTAAAGGCCAACTTGGATAGTCATGAGGTTGAATGACCTAGGAGAGGCTCTGAACCAAGAGTCTCATCATCAGGACCTGCAACCCTCTAGCATAGCTCTATTTGTAGTAACAAGAGTCATTGTCTACGTTTGATATTTTGGAACTTTGTGCTTAGTAGGTTGACTTTGTACAAACTATATGGTAATTGAAAATTTGTCAACTGTAACCATCTAGTTATTATTTATGCACTATGAAGTATGCTTTGTGCGATGCAATTTAATCAACGATATGAATATAAACAAAAAAATTGTATTTTTTACAAGTCACGGGTTAAACTCTTTATTTTATTTTCTCTCTATATCTAAATGATATGGAGATGCGTTTAAATTTTAAAAAATGTAGTATTTGTCTCTTTTTCTACAATTTTTAATTTTTTTTTGTTTAAATCCAATTATTTCAAAAAATCTTATACTTTAGGTTTGCTGATTTTTTCCCCAAACGATTTTTGCTGCTATGCAAATACCAAATAATAACCAGATTTTGATGTTACTGAAGCCTTGCTTTTGGAGCTACGACACAAGGGCACAAATGTCCTCTTGGCTAGGATTACTTTGTCATGGACTCTAGAAAAAAACCAGATTCATTTTCATATCACAACCCCCCAAATATAGTCTTTCAGTTTCCAAAGCTATAGAGGCTTGAGAAAAGAGGAATGCTCCCCTTGAAAGATGACATGATTGCCATCTCACCTTGAACTGTTCCAACCAAGCTCTAGAAAACCTCTATCTCCAACTATTTGGATGTTTTGTTAATAAGAAGCTTGAGGTTTTCAAAGTGATGATGTCAACATTTTTTCTCTCATGTGCAAGAGGAATGATTTGGGTATATCCATTTAGTATTCTCCTTGCTCCAAGATTCAAGACCTCTGGATGCTCCTTCTTGCTTTTGTAAGCATTCAATAGGAAGTACTCTCCACCTTTGCACAAGCGATACTTGTTGGACCTTCGGAAGTTCACAGTGTTTTTGTCATACACGTAGGGGCTGTCAAACACAACTCCACACACATAATCAGCACAATACCTAACACCACTTATCAACATTTTTTTTGATTATCAACAAAATTTTCTCGACGTTGCCCATTGATTAAAAATCAACACAATTTTTATTCAATCACAAAGTGTAATGCTTAGGGTGTTGAAAAGTGTCTAAATCAAGTTTCCAACCAATTCTTGAGAAACAAGATTAACTTGTGAACAAGAATAAAAAAGTTATCTTAACACCCTTAACTTGTATTTTAATATTAAACAATTTTGATTGCTATCTTAATTCTTGTACAAAACAAACAACCTTCTTGGTAGTGCAAGCAATTTTGGATTCCAACTTTGAAGTGCAATCCATCTGTTTAACTTGGTCAAGAGGAGACGAGAATTTTTCTAATCCTTCTTACCTAGGTTATGATGGTTCTTAGGATGCAACTGCCACAATGATCACAATTTCTAGTAGGATTTTATAAGCAAGTTAAGGGAGGAAAGATCTATCCCCTTTCTTAAGAAATATCTCCCTTTTGACTATTGCGGACCAAAATAGAAAATTACTTGCTCCTTTTAGTAAGGAAAATGTCCACGATGCTATTTTTTTCTCTCAAGAAAGCTAAAGCTCTAGCTCTAGGTGACTTCTAAATAGGTTTTTATGAAAAGTTTCTGGTAGATTGTTGGTGAGCACCTCATAAATGTTGTAAATGAATAGAAAAAACTAAAAAACATGTTAAAATATTTCAAATGGACTTTCCTCCATTTCAAAGAAGGATAACCCTTCATCTTTTGTTGATTTTAGAAAAAACACTATTCAAAAGGTCATTTTGAAAGCTATAGCATAAAGATTCAAGGCTTTTCTACATGGCTTGGTTTATTTACAACAAGGCGACTTTGTTTGTCCAAAACAAATATTAGATGGCATCATTCTAGCCCACAAAATTCTCCATTCTCTTGAAACAAAGAAACAACTTGGTATGGCTATTTAGTTGATATAACGAAGGCTTATGATAAGGTTGATTTGTCATTTCTAGGGCTTGTTCTCTCAATGTTAGGTGTTCCCTTCAATGGACAAAATGGATTTTGAACATAGTAATTAACTTCTGGTTCTCTATCCTTGTAATGGCAGCCATGCTGGTTTCTTTTATTATTTTAGGGGCATAAGACAAGGTGATCCTCTCTCTTATCTTTTTATCTGAATGGTAGAGGCTTTTGGGCGCCACTTGAGAAATCAAAGAAGTCTAGCTAAATTGTGACTGTTCACACCTTTAAAAATGGCTCATGGATTTTCTTGGAGTTGCAAATCCCCTTTAAAATGCAATTATTTTATTTTAATTGGATAGATCCAACAAAATCCTCACTTTGGATGATCCTTAAAAATAGGATTTTTATGGTTATTCAATATGTGTCTTATGCTAGAAAGAAGAGGTGTAAATGTAATCAAATTTGTAACATAAAGGAATACTAGGACTGAGAACAAACTAAGGCCAGAGATTCTAAGTGATAAAATTCTGAGACAAAATACGATTTTCTGAATACTTCACTTAATGCAGAATGTACTAGATGCAGAACATTAATAAATTTCGATGATCTGCATATTATGAATGGACTCAATATTTGTATTAGAGAGACACGCCTTCAAGGGGACACGTCTCTTGAGAGGACGTGTCTCCACACTTGGAGACACGTCCGCTCAAGGGACATGTTCCTTTGAGCCCGCGGGTTTCAAATCCAATGAACACGTCTCTTGAGAGGACGCGTCTCCACACTTGGAGACACGCCCGCTCAAGGAACGGTTCAAGTGCAGAGATGGGTATGAGATTCCTCTTTATACCAGGTACAAATAAGACTCCAGTGAGTTGAAGGGAGAGACCATATTTCAATGTGATGGAACAAGTTCCAACCCCTTTTACTTGATGTGTAGAGTCATCCCCAATTGTTACATCTTCATCTACGTTTTTCTGTTTGTTTTCTTTTGAGGAGAGTCTTGTTTCTTCTTGAAGGCAATCAGTTCTTAGCCTGTCAAACTTAGGGAGTTTGGATCTTGCACTTATTCCTTGAACAAATGACTCCCATGAGTTTGGTAGGCCTCCTAGTGCAATTAGAGTTAATTCTTTGCTATCAATCTGATATCCAATTGTGGATAATTGATCTCTTAGTTCAATAATCCTGATGAAGTATGCATTAATGGACTCTCCTTTGTTTATTTGAGCATTGTTGATTTGCCTTTTTAAAGAAAGAGTCCTGCAAGTGTTGTTGATCCCATAAGTTTTCTCAAGAGATTTGAACATATGGTATGCGGTTTCATGTTTTGCTAGGATGGGCACTATATGATCCCTAACTACATCTACTAGGATTTTCATGGCCTTTTCATTGTTTTCTGTCCATTGAGTTTTCTCGGATTCAGACTTAGTTTCCTCCAAGTTTTCTTTCACAAGTGAATCTAGCTTATTCTCTCTAAGGATCATCATGATTCTAAATTTCCATGATGTGAAATTGTCTGCTCCTGCAAGGTGATCTTCAAATCTGATCACACTTGACATTATGAAGAATGTGAAGTAAATTCGATTCTGGAAAATACGAATTTTCTTGAGCAGATTGGTATTTCAGATTTGATTAGGATTCACACAATGTGGCTCTGATACCATGTAAATGTAATCAAATCTGTAACATAAGGGAATACTAGGATTGAGAACAAACTAAGGCTAGAGATTCTAAGTGATAAAATTCTGAGACAAAATACGATTTTCTGAATGCTTCTCTTAATGTAGAATGTACTGGATGCAGAACATTAATAAATTTCGATGATCTGCATATTAGGAATGGACTCAATATTTGTATTAGAGAGACACGCCTTCAAGGGGACACGTCTCTTGAGAGGACGTGTCTCCACAGTTGGAGACATGTCCGCTCAAGGGACGTGTTCCTTTGAGCCCGCGGGTTTCAAATCCAATGAACACGTCTCTTGAGAGGACGTGTCTCCACACTTGGAGACACGTCTGCTCAAGGAATGTGTTCCTTTGAGCGCGCGGGTGCCTGAAGCCGAAGACCATTCAAGTTTAAACAGTGTTTAACAAATACGTGCCTTCACACAAGGCGTCTAAGAATACATAATTTTATTCAAAGCGTATTTTGTACATCATCTTATTTGAATTCAATTTTATACATGCATTATAAAATCGATTACTTATTTCCAGAAATATTAAGAGCAATAGATCTAATATAAACAATGATGATGCTTATAGCAATCATTGTTTATATCAGACCTAAGCTATCATTCATCAACACTCCCTCTTAGCTTAGGGAAGATATTTCAAAATAAGTGAAGATATCACCTTTACACGTGATATCGAAGATATGTATTCTCAAAGTTGTCAAGTCACATGACATTCTTCATAACACATCTTCATTATGGTATGTGCACTAACATCAAGTCACATGATGTCTACCATAATTCATGGCATATTCAAGGATATAAATATCCACCATGATTATCTCTTAAGGATCACAATGATCTACAAATGATATCAAGTCCCATGATATCAACCAAAGTGTCCAAGAGATACTATCATGACATATCCATAGATATCAAGTCACATGATATCTATCATGATAGTTTATCATTGTAGAGTCGTCACTTTACAATGTCAAATACAAGTGTTCATTATTAGAAAGATCGTCACCTTTCAATAATGTACACAGGGGGAGTAGGCCCATAAAGTCATGGAGTCACACACATGACAAAAGAGTTTACACATTTAAACATCTTTATATATATTAGTACAATTTGATAAACAATTTGAATTTCAAACATAAATAACAAATTACATTTCAACCATACCAAGTTTCTTCCTGAAGTGCTCTACCTTGATTCGGGAGAGAGGCTTGGTGAGAATGTCTGCAGTTTGATCATTTGTACTAATATATTCCAACTGAATTACTTTCCTTTCCACCATATCTCTTACATAATGATAGGGGATCTCAATGTGCTTAGATCTATCATGAAAGACAGGATTTATAGAGAGTTTGATACAACTCTGATTATCACAATGAATAATTGTAGGATTTAAGGGCTCACCAAAGAGTCCCACAAGCAATTTATGAAGCCAAACTGCTTCTCTTGCTCCCATTGAGGCTGCAATGTATTCGGCTTTTGTTGAGCTCTGTGCAATTGAAGATTGTTTTCTGCAAATCTAGGAGATCATAGCCGATCCTAAACTGAAGCAACATCTTGATGTGCTTTTTCGATCAGTTACACTTCCAGCCCAATCTGAATCAGAGTACCCATGTAGATCTAGTTGAACATTCTTGTAAAGAAGACCATATCCAATAGTGCCTTGAAGATATCTCAAAATATGTTTCACAGCCATTAAGTGAATTTCCTTTGGCTCACACATGAACTGGCTAAGAACATTCATTGCATAGCAAATATTAGGTCTGGTGTTAACCAGATACATCAAGGATCCAATCATCTGTCTGTAAAGGGTTGGATCTGCACACTTGGATTCTACTGCTGCTTCTTTCAATTTGTGAAGGTTGGTTTCCATAGGTGTAGACATCGGTCTACAGTCCAACATTCCAAATCTTTTCAGAATATCAATAGTGTACTTCCCTTGGTTTAGTATAATGCCCTCTGATGTCTGCCATACTTCTAAACCTAAGAAGTAGTGTAGAATGCCTAAGTCTTTCATGTCAAATTCAGAAATTAAATCCTGCTTCCCTTGAGCAATGAGGTGATCTTCTCCTGTTATTAGCAGGTTATCAACATATAAAATAATTATTAGCATATCACCTTTGATTACCTTGAAGTAGAGATTGGAGTCGGCCTCATTCTTGGAAAATCCTAATCCCAAGAGATAGTTGTCAATTCTTTCATACCAGACCCTGGGAGCCTGTTTAAGTCCATAAAGAGCTTTCTTTAGTCTGCATACATGTGAGTCAGGTTTATGTATCACAAAACCTTCAGGCTGTTCCAGATAGACTTCCTCTTCAATGGTTCCATTCAGGAAGGCAGTCTTCACATCCATTTGATGGATCTTCCAGCCTTTAGCTGTTGCAATGGCTAACATTGCTCTCACTGATGTGTAACGAGCAACAGGTGCAAATGTTTCTTCATAATCAATGCCTTCCTTTTGAGAAAAACCTCTTGCCACAAAACGTGCTTTATGTTTTTCTATACTGCCATCAGCAACATGCTTGATTTTGAAGAGCCATTTGGAAGAGACAACAAATTTCCCTTTTGGTCTAGGCACAACATCCCATACATCATTCTTTAGAATGGACTGATATTCCTCCGTCATTGCATCTTTCCATGCTTGATGTCTGAAGGCTTCTGAAGCACTGACAGGTTCGGAGTTTATGATGTCATTCATAAGAGCAACATAGCTAGAGAAATGTTTGGGTCTTTTACTCTCCCTGAACGTTCCTTTGGGTGCTGCATGATTCTCTGCTTCTTTGATCATCTTCTTGGCCCAAAGTGGTCTCTTTCTGCCATTAACATTTGTATTCTCATTTGAAGTAGAAGGAAGTTCAGGTGACATTTCCTCAGGATGCTCCCTCTGAATCTCAGGAGCAGGTTCCATTTCAGGTACTCTAGGGGAATAGGTTTTAGTCTCACTAGAACTTCTTGCCCTCTTGAATGCAATGTCTTCTTCAAAGATGACATCTCTGCTCAATTCAATTTGATCTTGACCGGGTATGAATATCCTGAAGGCTTTGGAGGTTTCACTATATCCCATAAATATCCCTTTCTTTCCGGAAGGTTCAAGTTTGAATCTCTTCTCCTTGGGCACATGAATATAGACGGGACAACCAAAAATCCTAAAGTGACTAATGTCAGGTTTTATGCCAGTGAAGGCTTCTTCAGGAGTTTTGTTGTCAAGATGAGAATGAGGACATCTATTTTGGATGTAGACAGCAGTCCTAGAGGCTTCAGCCCAGAAGGAGGTTTCAATGTTTTGGTCAAGCAACATTGCTTTGGCAGCTTCTACAATGGTTCTATTTTTTCTTTCAGCTACCCCATTTTGTTGAGGGTTGTAAACCACTGTGAACTCCCTCTTAATTCCAACACTCATGCAGAATTCCTTAAAAACTTTAGAGGTGTATTCTTTCCCATTGTCTGTCCTTAAGGTTTTTATTTTCTTCCTGGAGAAGTTTTCTGTAAGTGCTTTGAACTCTTTGAACCTTTTGAGGATTCCTATTGACTCTTTACACTTAAGGAAATAGATCCAGGTTTTCCTAGAGAAGTCATCTATGAATATGATATAGTAAAGAAATCTTGCTTTAGAAGGTACAGACATGGGTCCACATAAGTCGGAATGAACCAGATCTAACACATTTAGGGTTTTGCTCAAACTAGTGGGAAAGGATCCCTTTGAATTCTTTCCTAAGGCACAACCTTTACAATTTCCTTCATGAGATGATTTTAACTTAGGTAACCCTGTTACAAGTTTTTCCATAGTAGGGCACGGAAATGAAGGTGTCCTAATCTTCTATGCCAGATTTCATTTGAATCAAAGGTGTCAAGGGTAAGGGCTTGATTGACTTCAGTGCATAGTTTGTAAAGGTACCCTTGTCTCACACCTATGATTTGGGCTTTCTTGATTGTTGAGTTCTTAGGCCATGCTAAAACTTTCCCATCCATGAAAGTAACTCTAAAACCATTGTCTTCAAGTGCAGAGATGGATATGAGATTCCTCTTTATACCAGGTACAAATAAGACTCCAGTGAGTTGAAGGGAGAGACCAGATTTCAATGTGATGGAACAAGTTCCAACCCCTTTTACTTGATGTGTAGAGTCATCCCCAATTGTTACATCTTCATCTACGTTTTTCTGTTTGTTTTCTTTTGAGGAGAGTCTTGTTTCTTCTTGAAGGCAATCAGTTCTTAGCCTGTCAAACTTAGGGAGTTTGGATCTTGCACTTATTCCTTGAACAAATGACTCCCATGAGTTTGGTAGGCCTCCTAGTGCAATTAGAGTTAATTCTTTGCTATCAATCTGATATCCAATTGTGGATAATTGATCTCTCAGTTCAATAATCCTGATGAAGTATGCATTAATGGACTCTCCTTTGTTTATTTGAGCATTGTTGATTTGCCTTTTTAAAGCAAGAGTCTTGCAAGTGTTGTTGATCTCATAAGTTTTCTCAAGAGATTTGAACATATGGTATGCGGTTTCATGTTTTGCTAGGATGGGCACTATATGATCCCTAACTGCATCTACTAGGATTTTCATGGCCTTTTCATTGTTTTCTGTCCATTGAGTTTTCTCAGATTCAGACTTAGTTTCCTCCAAGTTTTCTTTCACAAGTGAATCTAGCTTATTCTCTCTAAGGATCATCATGATTCTAAATTTCCATGATGTGAAATTGTCTGCTCCTGCAAGGCGATCTTCAAATCTGATCACACTTGACATTATGAAGAATGTGAAGTAAATTCAATTCTGGAAAATACGAATTTTCTTGAGCAGATTGGTATTTCAGATTTGATTAGGATTCACACAACGTGGCTCTGATACCATGTAAATGTAATCAAATCTGTAACAAAAAGGAATACTAGGACTGAGAAAAAGCTAAGGCCAGAGATTCTAAGTGATAAAATTCTGAGACAAAATACGATTTTTTGAATACTTCTCTTAATGCAGAATGTATTGGATGCAGAACATTAATAAATTTCGATGATCTGCATATTAGGAATGGACTCAATATTTGTATTAGAGAGACATGCCTTCAAGGGGACACGTCTCTTGAGAGGACGTGTCTCCACAGTTGGAGACACGTCCGCTCAAGGGACGTGTTCCTTTGAGCCCGCGGGTTTCAAATCCAATGAACATGTCTCTTGAGAGGATGTGTCTCCACACTTGGAGACACGTCCGCTGAAGGAACGTGTTCCTTTGAGCGCGTGGGTGCCTGAAGCCGAAGACCATTCAAGTTTAAACAATGTTTAACAAATACGTGCCTTCACACAAGGCGTCTAAGAATACATAATTTTATTCAAAGCGTATTTTGTACATCATCTTATTTGAATTCAATTTTATACATGCATTATAAAATCGATTACTTATTTCCAGAAATATTAAGAGCAATAGATCTAATATAAACAATGATGATGCTTATAGCAATCATTGTTTATATCAGACCTAAGCTATCATTCATCAACAGTAGTATGTAATTGTCTGATATGATTATTATGAGCTCATTGTAACACCATCTGTAGTACCATTGCTGAATGCTCTTGTATTTGCATCTGATACTTACCCCATTGAACAAGTGGTTTCTCCCATTGAATAAGTGGTCAAGCTTTACTTTTGTTACTTGTTACTCTTGTTGAATAAGTTTTCTTATATTTCCTTTCTTGTTATACCCATTGAGCAAGCAAAGGATTGTGTGATTAGTTGGCTTACTGCCAAGTGCTATTTTCTTTCTTGTACTTCCCGCTAAATAAGCGGATGTTTACTTTCACGCATTTGGTTTTGATTACTCACCTTACTGAAGAAGTGGTAGCATGGAGGATTTCAAATATTGTAAGCCAACCATTGTATGCTCTCACCTTGCCCACATATAGATCTGGGTGATCAGAAAGTGGAAGGTGTTTATTTCCAATTAGCTTGTCTTTCCTATAATTGCAAGATCCCCTTTTCACCGTATGCTCTCACCTTGCCCACACTGGGATCTGGGTGATCGGAAAGTGGAGGGTTGCTTATTTAGTTGCTTATCTTTGCATTTTAGCTAACGCTAATGGGTGAAATTTGTAGAAAAAATTGGGGTGGTTATTACAAAATTCTACACATACTATTAAATATATGAAATATTATTACTTCTGCAATGTGATGATATTTACATAAACCACAAGATAAGTTGGGTTGATGTGGATAAAGGTAGGCTAAAATATATTGCCTTCAATACACAAAAAATGAAATTGGTGTATGTGTGGCATCTGAATTTTGTGATCTTAGTTAAAAGTAATAAAATTATGAAAAATGGCATGCACCATGAAGGTTTTTGAGGTCTCAAAGGCCTTAATTTGGGCTTGATAGTGGCTTTCTAGGGGCAGCCCAAATTAAGGCCATTTTTCATAATTTTATCACTTTTAACCAAGCATCAAAGAATTCAGATGCCACCCATACATCAGTTTCAGTTTTTGTGTTTTCAAGATGACATAGTCTAGTCTACCTTTATCCATATTATCCTAGCTTATCTTTTGTATTATATAAATTTCATCACACTATAGGAATAAGTTATAATATTTCTTATATTTAGTATTGTGTATGGAATTTTACCTTCTTGTTTCCAGTCCTCTTTTTGAAGATGTGCTAAAACAAACTTCAGATATACTTATTTAGCTGAAAGTGATGACTCCCATAGCAAATGGAGAATTTGTGTTTACTATTATGTAAGTTTTGATGCATTATTGACTCACTTCAACAAATAGAGTCTATGAAGACTTGATATCTTGGCCATCACTATCAACAATTTCCTCACAAGTGTTGAAAAAGGTGGATCTAAAGGCTGCCTTGCATTAGACAAACATGCTTTTCATCTTCAAAATTTTGCTCACAGAAAAAATAAGTTTTACTAGGCCAAGTGGTGTACTTGAAAATACTAAGTCTTGATGACAAGACTCACTAGGTACCTATACCCCAAGTTTTGTAGCTTTGGTTCAACTCAACTAGCTTGGGACTGGCTAAGTTTGGGCAAGTCTTGTATCTCTGGTTCAAACCCTCAAATTTTTGGTCAAATCAAGGAACATGGGGATCTTTTGTTTAATTGGACCTGATTGACTTGTCTTACCATCTAATTGACCAAATTTGATGAAATGGGTGCAAGTTAAATTGATTTTGGACTCAAATACAACTAGGTCTACCCTATTTCCCCAATAAAATTGACGTCATAGATGAAGTCAGATTGGTATAAGGGATTATGGGCATAAGTGCACATATTTTGTGTGATGCAACTTGTTGTACCCCAAAATTAAAATTTTTGTTACACTGCTCAGAGCGAACTAATCTACAAAACCCAGATCTCAGTTTTTCATCCCTACTTTTTAGGAAAATTGCTATTTTTAGAAATTTTCTAAAAATAGTAACTTTTTCTGGGTTTCTTTTGAAATGGATACTGGCAAAACTTTCTAAAAATAAAAAGTTGGTCCGTTAGAGTTCAAACTGATTTTGATTGGCTCAAAATACGTCCGTATCAGGCTGGTGCAGTCAGAATCTCAAAATAATCAGTTTTTCCCTAGTGGGTCTATTTTGCTTTTTCAGAAGCATATCAGGAGCTCCGAAGTCATCAATGGAGGTCAGTTGGCTGCCAGGCATTAGCTTCAACAGTCAGGCGTTCAACAGAAGGTGAGTTGGTGAGCAAGCACGAAGAATGGAGAAGGTGGTAAAAATTGTGAAAAAATTCTAACACTGCTAGCCATGGGCGCCCCAAGATGAGATAGGCACCCATCCTTTTAGGGCATCAAATGGTGAAATTAGGGTTTGACCTCCTAGACAAAGTTGTTCAGAATCCTCCCAGCTTCGTAGCGAGTCCGACAGTGCATTCATCGGATCATTCAGTCACCCGGAATTCGAGGTCAAACAAAGCGTTTTCAACCAGAAGATGAAGTGAAAATCATGAAAGTAACAATTTTTTCTAAGTCTTGAAGTTTTCAGAGCCCCAGGTGCCCAGTCTTTTGGAAGGGAAAATCCAACAATTAGGGTTTGCAATTGAGCTCAGTCTCTTTAGAATTCAATCATCTTCACAACGGTTGTCTTCGTTAGAACATCTGACTTGTCGTTCTCCGATGAATTCAGATCGAGCTGAAAGTATGGAATAACGGTTCAAAAGTGAAGATGAAAATCAGGTAAAATATTCTAAGTCTGAAGCAAATGGGCACCCCTAGAAGAGAAAGGCACTGATGATTTCGAGAGCCCAAACGAATGATTTTCCCAGAGAAGCCTCTAAGATCACTTCCTCAGAATTGGTTAGGCTTTCTAACAAGACCTTCAACACGTTAATCGGAGTTGGCAGTCGTCTGATACAAGAGGCAGAACATAGGGTGAAACAAGAGTGAAATTTTAGAATTCAAAAGCAAAGGTAAGATTTATGAAAAATATTCTAAGTATAGTGAAGTTGGGCACCCCCAGCCAAGAAGGGCGCCCAAGCTTTTGAAGGCCCAAATTCAACTTTTTGATGAAGTTGCTCCCAGAGAACCCCCTCCAAAATCTTCTCAACTTCGTGACAAGCTCAACCATCAGCCAATTTGAGCTCCGGGTCACCAGATCAGGCACGATCATCTATAGAAGAGAAAAGATGAAATGCAGAAAATGGCTAAGTCTGGTCAAGTTGGGCGTCCCTGGAGAGAAAGGGCGCCCAAACTTTTGAGCTCCGAGGTGATGGAATTCGTCAATGAAGCGTCTAAGATCATCTCGTCGGTTTCAGCCAAGCTATCCAGTGAACCTGGCAGCCAGTCAATCAGATCAGCGCAACTCCCGGAATCAAGATTTCATCAGAAGATCAAAGGGAAATGAAGAACTTGAAAATCATGCAAAATGGCTAACACTGTGAAAGTTTAGAGCCCTTGGAAGAAATAGGCTCCCATGAATTTGAAGGTCAAAACGAAGTTTTTCCCCAGAGGTGCCTCCAGAACAATCTTCTCAGAATCAGTCAGGCTACGCGATGAATCATCTAGCTCGTTCATCGGATCAATCTGGAAGCCGAAGATCGAGGTCAAACCAGGGGTCAAAATGGAGGAAAAGTTGAAAATTCTCAAAAACTGGCTAACTCTGGAGAAAATGGGCGCCCCTAGCCAAGAAGGGCGCCCAACTTTCAATGCCTTAGTAGAATTTTCCAAATTTTCCAAATTTCAAAGATGGCAAGAGGAAGAGGATGTCCAAGTTCATTGAACAGGCCAAGTTTAGGGTCTTTAAGATAAAAGCAAAAGAAAGCAAACCTATGTCAAACCCTAAGTCTATTTAACACCTCTCTTCAGTGTAATTTTCATTATTTTTGCAGGTAGCATTCAAAGGAGAAAGTTGGAGCAGCAAGTTTGAAGTAATATTTCAAAATTCAAGAACTCAAGTTTGCTGGTTCTTCTTTAAATTTTTCAGACCAGCAGAATAAGGCCTTGCTTTTTCAAGCTTTTTCATCTAGAAGATCAAATTTTTGAAGGAGAAGGTCAAGGAATTTTAGTTTTCAGCCATCTGGGTTTCTTCATCTCATTCTTCTGAAGAATTTTTAAGGAAATTTATCAAGTTGCAGCAGCTGCTTTTTCCTTGCATGTCAGTGAAATCCTCAGGGTTTACAAATTTTGATCATCTGGGTCCTCTCAAAACAGTCTTCTAAAGAAAACCCATATCACATCTTTTTCAAGAAAATTTCAAATTCTAGGGTTGGCTGCTTTTTCGATCAGCCATCAGTGTTTTTTCAAATCTGATCAACTGGGTCCATTTCTAATTGTATTCTGAACAAAACCCAGGTGCTTTTGGTAAAAAATTGAAAAAAATTAAGGTTTGCTGCTTTTTTAGTCTAAATTCAAAAATTTCAAAAACAGACGATTTGGGTTGTCTTGCAACGAAATTCTGAGCAAAACCCATATCTCAGAAAAAATTTCAAAAATTTGTCCGTTTGAGGCTGAAAAACCAACATTCTAAAAATAGAAAGTTGCTCAAAACTTGTCTGAACATAGGCGAGTGTACACTCCCCTCGAGTTTAAGACCAAATCAGCACTATATCAAAACTTCATCATCTTAGTTGAAGAACACGAGGAGGTGTGATATGAGAAAAAGGAAAGGTATCAGAAAAGAGTTGTGCAATACTCTTCTGTTGGAAATCAAGAGAAGTGTCAGAAGCATAAAGTTACAGAGCCGCCAAGTTATCAATTAGTGAGTCATCTTTTCGGGCAATGATGTTTTTCAAGAATAGAACTCATAAAACAACTGAAGAAGTGAAAGATTCTCTAAGTTTGATCACATAAGGCAAGGAGATCTTGGAGAATCGGAATATTGCCTTAGATAGTATCAATGCACCTGACCAGGACACAGTTTCCTGCTTTTTAGCAAATGTAATTGAGATTTAAAGCGGTTTTCATCTAGAAGCTTTCTTTCCGCTTTCTTTCTATTCTTGGAACGATTCTTATCCATTCTTTGAAGAAGAGAAAGAAGATAATTGTAATAGTTGGCATTTCCTGCTTTTCTTGCTTTCTTAGGTGTTAGTTGTTATCTTCTTTCTAGATTTAGAAATAAAACTTGCTTGCTGAGCAAGCCCTAGTTTGTGAAAGCAAGGAGATTTTTTTGTTCCCTACTCCTCTGCTTGCCTATAAATAAGAGCCTTTGCTCATTAGTTTTTTTTAACGGTTATTGTGATAGCAAATTGCTGAGTCTCTTTTAGCTAGCAAGTTGTTATTCAGTGTCAGTTCACTTGTGTTTATGATAGCAAATTGTTGAGCCTCTTTTAGCCAACAAGTAGTTGTTGTAATCGCTGTCCCTTGTGTAAGAACAAGTTTGCAAGTCTCTTTAGCTGCAAGTTCTTGTTCCGTGCATGTGTTTAGTGTAATCTTTGTTCCAGAAGTTTGAGAAATAAAATCATGAGCCTCCTTTGCCTTGGTATAATGTCTCAGATTTCCATTTATTGTGTTATGCTTTTGTGATCTTAATTTCAGCCTACATTGAAGTGTGTAGATGTATGTTGAGAAAGAGTTTATTGAAGCACTTTGTCAGAGAATCAACCTTGTTCATTTCTAATTTCTCTTGCTCTGTGTATTACTTGGGAAGTTGGAAACGTCTTTAATTTAAGTTAGTTGTAGTTGAAGTTCTTAATTAGAAAATCTCAGCTGCGGCGTTTGTGTTTTATAAACCTTGTGCTCTAGTTGATAAAAAAGATAGGCAACTTAGTTTTTAGTTTACTTTCTTTTAACACCATCAGCAAGAGGGAGCTTCCCCTCCTAATTTGAAGAGCAGTTTTACTGTGCATAGCTGTCCGTTTCAAATTCACAATCCAGAGGTGCGAATTTAAACGCCAACACAACCTATCAAAAGCAAATGTCTATGTCTGTAGAGAAGAGTCTTGATTAATTCAATAAAAAGAAAGGACTACAAGCACACTAGAGTCTAGAATCATTTGGATCCCAGTTGCAGCAGTTAAAAATCTGAGCAATTTCTAATTTGACTAGAATACCAAGCTTGTTGTAGTCATCTAAAGAATGGAAAATTTCTTGAACCTGCTAGAAATTGTAGGTGATTCCCACTCTTGGGACAAGGGTCAATTTAGTCTTCGATATGAGCCTTGAAAGAAGGGGTTTTGTCCAAGCTGTGATTGGCTTTGTAAAATTTCATAAAACATATTACATTAGGCTGTAGGTCTATATTGATTAAGTTCTACTCATGTGCTGCTTTGGGAACTAGAATAAGATTTGTGGAGTTTAGTTGATGTTTTTCTTAGATGTTATGTCTTTTCCTTAGGTCTCTTTGCTGCCATGCTGAATGGTTTCAACATTGCCGGTATTTTTGGCTTGAGTTTTGGCTGGCTGTTGCCATTCCTTCTTATCATGTTGTGTTTAGTTATTTTGGTTCTCAACATTTGTGTCAGGGCGTTCCATTGTGAGACAGACTCTTCCAAGATGCCCACATTTATAGCAGAGGCTACACCTAAAGGGTCATTCTCATAATCAAGTGGTAGCTCCCATTCAGTACTTCCCATAGATAACATGATTCTGCTAGGAAATACTTTTCCAGATTTATATTGATACATATTCTGCCTAGTTGAGGAATGCAATATTTTTAAATAAATTCAGAGGTCTTGATCTTTCTTCTATTGTATTTCCTATTTTTGGTAAGGAATGTTCTTAAAAGTATTCACTTGGAAGAAGAGGGATCTAAACCCATACTGGTACTGAGCTTGGAAGATTTTTTGTTGATTTGAAAGGGGACCAATGTATAATGGAGAGGATTAATTTCTTCCTGAACCAAGCACCTCCTTGGGGAGCTTGATCTTTTTCATTTTCTAGAAGAGAAGATAGCCATATAGTACCCACTACACATCATAAGTATTTCCACCAAATCTAAGGGTTCTTGTTCTTTTGTATCCAGATTCGCAGGGTTTTTGGCCCTGGAGAGATCCTCATGAATTTGCATATTAATGTCTTTTCCTTAGGTGCTGCAATTTTTTTCTATTTCTTCAATAGAGGACATTTTGGGTGGTATTTTCATTTGAAGATAGAAGCCATCTTCCTTTTTGTGGGGAAAATTGATCTTGATATGGTTAGGTGGGGCATGGTATTGCAATAAATTTTGTTCTTCGTTCACTTAGATTTGAGTATTGTAATTTGAGACAGCAGTCCTAAAATTAAGATTTTGATGTTTTTTATTTTGACTTGAAGAGGAATCCACAGCTTCTCCTAGAAGGGGATCCTTGAGAATGGATCAGAATAGGTATAAAAGACAAAATCAAGACAATTGTTTTATTCTGAATTAAATGCTAAAAACTTATCCTTTCACATTTAGTTTTATGCTCATTATAATTTACTCTACAAATGTGTATGATTCTTGTTTTGTTTTTCAGAGTAGTCTTAATGAAGTAGAATGGCTGAAATATCATTAATGTATAGTGTGGATATCTTAATCAATCTGGGTTTTTAATTCTTTACATCTCATAATAATAAATAAAGAGAAGGTTCCCTCATAACTGGGGAGGAACGGTTCCTGCAGAGTGTTGCTGGATCTTTTCTCAAGTTTCATAATCCAGAATTAACAAAATTGAAAATACACATGCTGACACCACACCATGGAAATAAGAAAAATGTATTAATTGAGCAAGCATATGGGTTAGTTTAAAGATGTTGAACATATTTCTTTGGAGCTTTTTCTAGCATAATTCTACAGAATGAGTGGACTAATAAATTCATATGGAAAAATAGATTCCTGTAAAGTAAAAGGCTTTGTCATTGAATTTTACTAGATAAGACTTTCTTACCAGTTTTTTGTCCCTATGCAGATCATACTAGCTAGAGAGTACCTGAAGGATGTAAACGTTAGTAGGGATCAAATAAAGTACCTTGTTATGGAAGCTCTGCGTGGTGGTTGTCAGGTTAGTAGATAGGAAGTTCTTTCTGTGGCAAGCTATCTCTTTAATTTTATATCTTTCTTGGTGTATGTGTATAGCCAATCATCATTGATGCTGCTTTTGATTTTGTAATAGTTTTCCTTGTTCAGGTAGCATTGTTGATGTTTTATTGTTTGTTGTTGGTCCCATGTACTTCAGAATAAACAAAAAAGTGGAATTCACCTTTATGATAGAGTAGATACGGAAATTATTGATGTATGTGTGACAGTTGTGTAAAGCTTTGTACAATTCATTAAATAATAAAGCAAATCTAGACTACAATGCAATGTGTATGAAGGAGTTCTAACCATGCAATGTGGAATGCAATTATTGATGTATGTGAAACTAAGGTCAAAGAAGAACCAACACACAAGTTCGTTGGTGCTAATACATAATATATCAACTATAAGAGACCTTTGATTGTCAAAGTCAATGTGGCATGGTAAGGAAATTCACCAGTAATCAACATAGATGACAATTGAGATCCTGTTTTGAGAGCTGCAACTTTCAAGATTTTTCTAGACTGTAAAGTTGTAATTGCATGGACATGTAAAGATGTAAAGTGGCTGTTATCAGACCCATGTTGACAAGATTTCTTTTGTATTGGGCACATGAGTTGTAATTTGAATAATGAATCCTGTTGGGGTTTCAATTCGCACCTTTGGAGTGCGTATTGGAAAAGGACAGCTATGCACAGATGAACTGCTCTTCAAATTAGGAGGGGAAGCTCCCTCTTTTGCTGTTTTTGCGTAAAAAGTAAAGTAAACTAAATTTCCTATCTTTTTACTCAGCGGCAGAGCACAAGGTTATAAAACGCACTGCGTTGCAGCTAAGGTTTTCTCTGGCTTTTGCAGATCTTAACTACAACTAGGTGTTGGTGTACGTTTTATCATCCACCGAACACATAGAATAAAATGTCCAAAGACACTCTATCCTCTCTTGAACAAAGTCACTGTGTATGCTAAGATTGCAAGAAGATCATATGGCGACTCCAAGGTTTCTTTTGTCAGGTCATGACATGTGGATAAGCTCAAAGGGCATTGTGATATGCTGGTAATACACAAAGGGACTTACGTTAAGGAATTTCTCACAAGTTTGGGAATTAGACGGATTTATCATTAAAAGCTTCGTCGGTTGAGACTTTCAATTTGGATCTCAATAAATAGGTGCAAAAAGATAAGGGTTTAGAGGATCTAATCTACGCCTAAGAATTCAAGAGACAGTAAAGGTCAAGTGAAACAAGTAACCATGCTTTGTGTCGCCTCCATGGGACAACTACGCAAAGTGGGTGCAATCTTCAAAGGGTGTGATTATAATTTTCATGCCTCGAATAAGACCGAAGTTAAGCATCCACAATCACAAGCTCAGGCTAACTTTACGCATCAAATGAAAATCATCCATCTGAAGAAAGTATGAGCAATATTTCACCATTAATCTATACGATCAAATCTTGCATTCACTTAACAAACATTCAAAGCAAATTCTATTTTAATTGTAATCTAATTCTAATCTATGGTTGAAGAAGTTATGCAACCTTGCACACTACTTGACAATAAAAGTGATTCAAAGCAAATCATGCATAAGAGCTTTTATTATTAGAAGTAGCATAACGCAACAATTTCATACACTATCTCCACACAAATGAAAGTGAGAGATCACAAGTTTATATAGAGTTTTCAAGAATAAATGAAAGGCCAAGATTAAATCAACATCAACGGCCAAGATCAATACAAATCAACCCTAATTAGGGTTTCCCAAAATAACATCAGTAAACAACCATTAAACAGAGAGTGAGGTGGCAGTTGGAGCTATCTTCAAGGGATTTCGTCCCTATCCTCTTGAGCAGCAGTGTGCTCAACGAACCTGGATACGATCATGACGACTTCCTCCATCATGATTGTTGGCAACATGTTCATCCTAAATTCCAGTTCGTCCAAGTCCTCGGCGTATTTGGCAAAGGAATTCTCCCATTCAAGCTCTTGCTTCAAGAAGGCATCTCGGATGGGTAAGAGATTCGCCACTTTTGTGAAGTCCTGCCTCAGAATTGGTCCTGTAGTAGAAAAAAAGATTTCCTGAACTTTGCTCTTCAATCTTTCCAGCTGCATGTCATTTTCCCGGACAATCTCTATATCGAACACGTCCGCAGCTACGAGGTAAATCTTTCTCCGGATTTCTGTGATTTGTTCCTCTAGTCTGAGCCCATCAGCCTTCGCCTTCTCCAAAACCTCGCTCTGTATAGTCAATGCCCAAAACCAATGATGAAAATCATAAGCAGCTCTCGTAGCAATCACCTTTCCCTCGACCAATTCTTGCTTTGGGACACCCTTTAGTATCTCGAGGCATGGAATGAGCCTCTCTTGAATATCCGGGAGGTTGTCCCAAACTTCCGTCATGTTAGCCAATCTGGAAAGGAAAGAGGAAGTCTGCCTTTAGGCAAGTGTCAATCTCTCCATGAACAAAGCCACTTCTATGCCCTTACTTGTCATCTAGTCCTTGGCCTCCATGGCCATGACCATACCTTCTTCCACATCCTTGGCCATCTCCTGTGAGGAATTGAGAAGAGGAGGAGCTACTGCATCACCCTAATTGAGTGGTTGGGTAAGATGCCGTATATACTCCTTCAAACGCTTGACCTCCCTTTTGTACCCTTTCTTTTTCGCCACTTCCTTTTCCAGTCTCGCCTTGATAGTTGAGATTGAGTTATCCAGTTCTTCTACCTTCTGGCCTTTTGTTGTTGGGCCAAGGTCTATAGTGGTAATGGCGTATTCCTGGGGAGTGATTTCGTCTTGCGCTTTGTCAACTATTGGTATTGCGATCTGTATGGAATGACCGCTGGCTTCGTCCCTCTGAATCGTGGAAAATTTCTTGGTAGGTTTCTTCATAGCAACTTGTTCCAACCTTGCCAAGAAATCTGTAGTATCATCTTCTTCTTGGATCTCAACTGGTGCCTGAATCTTCATCCTCTCCTTTAATCAATCAGGAATGGTAGGTTGCTCGATACTATCTTCCTCTTGAACATTTTCTGCATCTGGAATATCCAAAACTCCTCTAAGAGTGGAAATCATTCCCTCTTGGAAATCATCATTTTGGACGTCCATTTCATCTTCTGAACCTAGTACTTCTGTGCCCATAGGAGATGGGGGCTCATTGTCATCCAATTGGATCGGCTCATTGTTCTTCTCCTGAACTGAAGAAGGTCTCATCATCTCGGCCAAGGATTCTTCTGTAGTAGCCACTAGCTCATCAATGTTTCTAGACGTTGCGGAATGAGATGGCTCCATCCTTTATCACTTTTGGGCAGACTCTATGCCTGCAATCACTTCTTTCCGCTTCTCAGTAACCTCAATCAAATCATCATTGCGGGATGTGCTGACATTGGAGGAGCATGACTTTGTCTCACTTAGCAAGTCGTACGTGAGTGTCATTATTCTCTACCTCAACTCCTGTACTTGCTAGTCGATCCACCACTGAGAATACTTAATTACTGGTCTCATCAACATAGCCAAATCCGAATGCTCAGACTCTGACCACTTCACGGCAGGAAGAGGTCGGCTCTCATCGAAGCACAACTGGACATATTTTCCGTTGTCCTACAACTGATCGGGCACCCGGCAAAGTTCGGTTGTCCTCATTAAATCCACTAGCACTCTAGACCATAATCTTCTCCTGACTTCATACTCGTTAGCAGCATTCGCCCAGAAGTCCTTCAGGTCCACTTTGTGTTTGTATCTTTTCCCATCCACGGCCCGAATGTGATGATGAGGGTCAAAATTGGCCTTGGACCGATAAGTTGTGAATGGATACCATTGAATTTCCAGCTTGACACTTTCGGTTGCTTGTGCTGACGGACAAGACTCCAACATACTCCCAATAAAGAATGGGAAAGTAATAGTTGCCTTCTTATTTGGCCTCTAGATGTTCTGGTAATCTTCCAGCTGTCTCAGGACTTCGAGCAAAATCATCCTATTTGTAGGATAGATAGGTAGCCTGTAAGGATTTCCAATGAATCCCTGGATCCTAATATACGTGAACCTTGGAAACTCGATAAACCAGGATCCATATCCACTGATTAAGCTCTTGGTTTCATGACTCAGCCTTTGGTGAGTTCCTCCTTGAAGTATTCTCATGATATACATGAGGTAAGCATCGTGCGCTCGCTTGAAATGAGATTTCTCCTTGAGTTGAAGTTGCGGGTAATAGTCATAAGACTTGAGTTCATTCTCACCATTACCAACTTTGCCTTTGGATATAAGTCCTGAGTATCTGTACGTTCTGGCCAACAAATAGACGATATATGAGCTCATATGGAAAGACTTGGTCTTCTCCAGACTGACCAACTGCTCGTGGAGATTGTCACTAATCATTTGGGACCAGTTGAACATCTTCATGTCGGAGGTAATTTCATCTATAAAATAATACATCCACATCTCAAAATATGTGCCCTGTGGATTGCCGGGTATCCTGTTCAACATCAGAATGATATCCCCATAATCCTCCTTAAAATCTGTCCGACGCGGCTTCTTAGGCATCTTCTTGGTGGATGGTCTAGGCTTCTCCAGCCATGACTTACTAATATTTGTTGCGCACAATTCAGACTGGCTATCATACAATCTCTTGGCATCCTCCTTGGTCTTATAGATGGTCCGGTGATGTGTCGGGATGCCAAATGCCTCCTGTATTGCCACTTCGCCAAGGTGAGCTAGAATCCTTCTGTCAGGTGCAACAATTTGTCTCTCCTGTGCATCATAATGAATGGCGCATTCTACCATTAACTCGGCACATTCTATTGCAGGCGGGAATTCGGCTGCTTGGAAAATTCCATTCCTCACCATCCGTCTGTTAATTGGTGTCTGTAATCTAGCATGTCCATATACTCTCTTTTTGAACTCTATGAAGTCTACATGTCCAAGATTATTGTTTGCAACATTTTTCCATTTAGAATTGATCTTTGACTCTCACTGTACCCCTTTACTGGCGAACTTCATCGACACCTTTTTTGATGTTTCTCCCGGTGTGGTTATTAACTTGCAGTAAAAACCTAATACGGAGACTTTAAAATATAATTTATTCCTATGCCTTTTATTCGAAAATTTTAATTTCAGCTTATTAAAAAGATTGAACTTTTGCGAAAAAGCAAGCTAAAAGTAAACGAATTTTCTTGAGATTTTGCCGAAACTTAGCCAAAATAAAAAAGATAGAAGAGGAATTGGTAAATTTAGCCAACCAAACTCCAAACCTAAGAAAAAATCTTTTGGCTGCGAATCAGATTTAGCTTTTGAGAATTCAATCAAAAAGCCAATGACAAAGTGCGCTAACTTGCTGAGAAGTTCGACTTTCAGCCAAGAAACCTTTTACTCCAAAATTTACCTCCTTAGCACAAAAAGTTACTTCTATTGAGAAAATCGACCTTGCCTTCAGAAGAATTGATCTTGCCTTACTCTTCTTGCAACTTTGAGAGATTAACTTCTCTTTAGATGAGTTTGTGAAAAATGAGTTGCTGAAACTCATTATAATGCTAAAGAATTCAATTTGTTTTAGTAACTTCATCTTTTTCTCTCGATTTCGATTTGTTTTCTTCTATTCAATCAGACAAGTTTCTATTCTTTTCGAAAAATTTCCATGGCAAGCTTATCCAGGCGTTAGCTTTAGCAAATCCTTTGATTTTCAAAAATTCAATTTTTTTTGCTAGATGTTTATCTTTTATTTTCAATATTTTGGAAAAATATTAAATGTCCAATTAAATGAAATTCGATTTTTCCAATTTTTAATTCATGGCGAAATTTTATTTATTTTCTCTTCCTGGCGTAATGATTTTTCTTCCATGAATTTCTTCCAAGACATCTCTGGCGATTTTTTTTTTTGTCCAAGGCATTTTATATTCTAAGTGTTGGTAACAATTTATCCAAAGTATTAAAATGTCAAATTTTAATTTATTTCCAACCTGTTCAATTTTGACCCATGGCTACTTTAATTTTTCTCTTGGCTAAATATTTATTCTCCAAGTTATTTCAATTTGTCCTTTAGCCAAGTTGAATTTTTAGCCATCTTGCCAACAAATATTACGCCAAATTTTATTTCCCTCATGGCATGGCGGACTTTGGGTTAGGCTTACCATTTAATCATCTTACCATGGTAGAATTTATATCTTGCCTTCCACTTGTATTTATCTAGCCAAATTTTTAATTTTTTCCCCCTCTTCCCAGGCTGGGCGGACTTCATAAATGTCTTGCCATTGCCTCTCACATGCTGGGGCGGACTTTCTAGCTTCCTTGCCAAGTCATGGGGCGGACTTTCAAAACTTCATGCCATCTTCATTACTTGTGAAGGGCGGACTTTACCAACTCTTTGCCAATTCAAGGGCGGACTTTGGAGAAGGTATGCCAATTCTTGGCCAAGGCTTGGGCAGACTTGCCAACTCTCTTGAAATCTTTTGTCTGAGGCTGGGGCGGACTTCAATATGTCCTTGCCATTACCTCATCCAAGGCATGGCGGACTTGGAGGATGTCTTGCCATGTGAAGGGTGGACTTCCAAGCTTTCTCGCCATCTCCCATCTCCATGGCAAGGGTGGACTTGCCAATGCTTTAGCCATTTTCTTCTCATGGGTGAGCTTAAAGATCCAGCCTTAGGCAAATTTCTCCATGGATTTGCATGCCTTTTCCTCTTGATTTTTCATTGATATTTTCATTCTGGAGGTTTGATTTTTATGATTTTTCAATTGATTTTTCCAGATTTTTATCTTGCTTTTCCTTGCTTTTCTTGCTTTTTGCTTGATTTTCGATTTTTATTTTGATTTTTCAATGATTTTTTGATTTTTTGGCTGATTTTTGGTTCTAAAAATGGAAACGTTGACTTGCTGACCAGGGTTGACTTTCTAAAAATAGAAAAAACAAAATCCCTAAAAAATAGGGAACCTAATTTGGTCCAAAAATGCCAAAAATGAAAAAAGCAAAAAAGAAAAAATCCCTAAAAAATAGTAAGTGTCAGAATTGACTCAAAGCACAGGTGATCCTCGTCTCTTGGACCTTCTGAGCACTTCCGTGACGTTTAGGCACTGTTTCAGGCATGGATTCTCACCTTGGCTCGGATGACTCTTAGAAGACTGACTTGAAACTCTCAAAATGATGACCTCATGAAATTGTTGCATGAAGGAAAAACCCTAAAAACTAGCAAACTACTGGGGGTCCCCATTTGCAATGGGGCGATGTGTGAAAAGGTCACAACACTAGGCTAAAGCTATAACTATCCTATCTCCTCAAGTATTTTAGAGAGAGGATTTAGGAGCAATTGGGAATGGTTGGATTCACGTCGACAAATTGTCTCTTAGAATGCATCCGAAGGCTTATTGCTCTTTTGGACTTATCCTGAAACAAAGTTTATGTAAGTAAATATCAAATGGTAAGCTTGTTGGCGTTTAAATTCGCACCTCTGGAATGCGGATTTGAAAACGGACAGCTATGCACAGATAAACTGCTCTTCAAATTAGGAGGGGAAGCTCCCTCTTGCTGATGGTGTTTGAAAGAAAGTAAACTAAAACTAAGTTGCCTATCTTTTTGATCAGCTTAGAGCACAAGGTTTATTAAACACAAACGCCGCAGCTGAGATTTTCTGATAAGAAGTTCAACTACGACTAACTTAAACTAAAGACGTTCCTAACCTCTCAAGTAATAGCAGAGCAAGAGAAGTTAGAAATTAACAAGGTAGATTTTCTCGACAAGAATACTTCAATAATCTCTCTTTCAACAACACCTACACACTTCAACAAGCTGAAATAAAGATCATAAAAGTAGAACATAGATAACGGAAATATGAGATTTTGGACCAAGGCAAAAGAGGCTCATGATTTTATTACTTGTTGGCGTTTAAATTCGCACCTCTGGAATGCGGATTTGAAAACGGACAGCTATGCACAGATAAACTGCTCTTCAAATTAGGAGGGGAAGCTCCCTCTTGCTGATGTTGTTTGAAAGAAAGTAAACTAAAACTAAGTTGCCTATCTTTTTGGATCAGCTTAGAGCACAAGGTTTTTTAAACACAAACGCCGCAGCTGAGATTTTCTGATAAGAAGTTCAACTACGACTAACTTAAACTAAAGACGTTCCTAACCTCTCAAGTAATAGCAGAGCAAGAGAAGTTAGAAATTAACAAGGCAGATTTTCTGACAAAAATACTTTAACAATCTCTCTCTCAACAAACACCTACACACTTCACTGTAAGCTGAAATAAAGATCACGAAAGCATAACATAGATAACGGAAATCTGAGATTTTAGACCAAGGCAAAAGAGGCTCATGATTTTATTACTCAAATCTCTAAAACAAAACTCCCTTCTAACATGCCTTGAACAAGAAATTGCAGCTAAGGAGGCTTGCAAACTTATTCTTAACACAATAGAAAACAGCAATCTTACTAACACCTTGTTGGCTAAAGAGGCTCAACAATTTGCTTATCACAACACAAATGAACAATACTTGAGCAACAAATAGAAGGCACAATAGGCTCAGCGTTTTGTTCTCACTAGCACGGTTAAAGAAAATAAATGAGCAAAGGCTCTTATTTATAGAGAAGCAGAGGAGTAGGGAACCCTAAAATCTCCTTGCTTTCACAATCTAGGGCTTGCTCAGCAAGCAAGCTTTATTACTAAACCTAGAAAGAAGAAACCCTAGAAAACAGAAAAAGCGGGAAACGCCAACTATTACATCTTATCTTCTTTCTATCCTCAAAGAATGGATAAGGATTATTCCAAGAATAGAAAGAAAGCGGGAAAGAAAGCTTCTAGAAGAAAGCTGCTTTAAAACTCGATCACATCCGCTAGGAAGTTTGAGATTGTGTCCCGGTTCGGTGCATCTATACCATCAACAACAAAACACCGCTTTTCAAGAATATCTTCAGCATCTGCAACGGATCTCTGGAAATCTTCAATCTCATTGGCCGCTTTATTGAACTTTGCTGACATCATTGAAATATGACCTATCCTTCCGCCAACTGGGCTGCAACTATGAACAACATTCTGGAACTGATTTTGCACCTCCTCAAGCCCGACGTAAGAACCATCCTCAAGACTGTACTGAGAGGGGATCTCTATGACAAATTCGCTGATGAAAAGGAGAGCTTCAACCACCCTTTGTCTGTAGGTGATGAAACTTCATATATTCTCTCATAAGTTTTAATTTTGAAAACATGAGCTCTCTCCAAGCAAGGATTTGCCTTTTGTGCTCCTTTGAAACCGCTGAACCGTAGGCTGTCTAAATCAACAATGATAATCTCATGCCTAGGTTTTACTTCAGCCCATGTTTGTTCAAATCCTTGGATGCTTTGACGAAGTTTATGAGCATTCTCTCTCAACTGGAACATCAGAGCCAAGATCTCCTTTCCTCTGACAATGAAGCTCTCGATCCACTCCTGAGTCTCTTTCCCACATATGACCAGCTGTCTTAACTGATGGTGATCAGCTGGTGTCTCTAAGACCTGGGGCAGCAACTGAGTTGCTTGTGAAGAACCACGAGCAAGGTTAGAAATGAAAAGCTTAAGTTGCTGATTTTCAGCCTTGAGGGCTGCCTTGTCTTCTC
Organism: Sequoia sempervirens; assembly: GCA_007258455.2. Taxonomy (NCBI): domain Eukaryota; kingdom Viridiplantae; phylum Streptophyta; class Pinopsida; order Cupressales; family Cupressaceae; genus Sequoia; species Sequoia sempervirens. The sequence goes on from VDFB02351033.1 coordinate 95,505, forward strand.
CATCTTTTAGCACTCTTTCATGAAGGTTTTCAGATACAACTTTCAAGAGACTCAAATCTGCGTGTCTGGTATTTCTACCGAGATTAGCCTTGACCATGACAAAATCATCCATGTTCACCTCATCCCTATTCTTATCTTCTGGGGGCACTGCAGTCTCTATGACAATCTCGTTATCAGGATTCCTATCATAATGAACTTGCTTCTTTGCCTTCTTCTTAGGAGGTTCCTGATAGATGTTATCGAGATCATCGACACTCACTTGATATGAAGGCCTTCTCCTAACCCTTCCTAAGGAGTTCTCAAGCCAAGACACCGTAGTATCTTTACTAACTTCCTCAGGAGGTACTGCTGCAATCTCTTCATCATCTTCGATATCAAGATCAATGTGAATTGGTGACGAACCCGTCAAAGGTACAGGAACATGTGTTGAAGGCGGCTCCTCTGCTTCATTCTGAGGTATGGGTTCGTCAAGAGGAACTTCTGAATCAATTGTAGGCTGTTCCTGTATGACTATGCCTGAGAAATCCATCCTTCTTCTTACATTTTTATTCGATCTACTGCCTTTGATGCCATCTTGAGACTGACTTTTACCCTTTCCTTTTGACTGTGCTGTAGAAGAAGAGGGAATTATCCTTGGCGGCTCTGCTACTGGAATAGAGTTCTTCCTTTTAAGCACTAAGAAAACCTTACTATACTCCACGACTTGTTTTGTTCTATCTTCAACTAAAAGAGATTCCTTGTTTGCCCAATTAACTTGCAGAAGAGGCTGATCCTCGATTCTTTTCTGAGTGTACATTGGTAGAAGGACATCTTCATCATCATCGGAGAGCCCTTCTATATCTTCATTTAAACAATCTTTCATCTGATGGAGAGTTAGCCTGCTGTAGCTACGCCTTCGCACTTCAAACTCATCTGCACAGTTAGCCCAAAAATCTTCAAGTGCGGGTATGTGATTGTAGTTCTTCTCCAACCGGCCAGCGTAGACACCATGAGGATCAAATGACCGCCTCTCACTGTAGGATTTCAGACCAAATTTATCTAACTCTTCTCCAATTGTCTTGGCATGCATGCTTGATCACATATAAATACCCAACCCCTAATGGAAAGTGAAGAGGGTTTCTTTCTATTTCTCAAAATTTTATTATGAACGAGTAGGCGACTCAAGAATTCCGAGATGACCTGCGTCGTAGGATACCTTGGCAACATGGTGGGGCACCTGAAAAACCAAACCACAGAGATAGGTAAGGTAGGAAGCTATATAAACCAAATCTGGCATTCCGCCATTGCTGCCACGGCAGCAGAAGAGATCTTGGTGCAATTCATTATTGTCTAAGTCCCGCACTGTGTACATCAAGAATGCCTCATTCACCCTTTTGTAGTGGTGCAACGACTTTGTGAATTCCAACTGGGGATAATAGTTATATATGTGTTGAACGCTCAATGATCCCTCGGTGTTCAATCCTCTGAATTGACCTTGATAGGCCACCAAGTAGACTAGATATGACACCATATGGAATACATGAAACTGAAAATATTCTGTTATTTGCTGATGTAGGCAGTCACTAATCAAAGTAGGCCAATCATAAAACTCAGTCTTTTTCATAATGTGAGGTATGGCATAAAACATCCAAGGTTGGAACTTGGTGGCATCTGCTGAACCAGTGACCCTGTTGAGCAAAGTGATGATGATGGCAACCTCGTCCTTGAACTCCCCTCGTCCGACATTCTTGGGCAATGTCTTATGTTTTTCTTTCATCCATCTCTGGGCAATCTTCTTGCTGTATTTGTCTTTATGCATATTCCACATCTTTTCACATTCATCCCACCAGAAGGATTCTTTAGGCCATGGGGGGAATGGGAAAAAGCCTGCTCGACCATATGGGAAAACTTGGTACCAAATCCAACCATCTGGCATTTAGGATCTCCCTAGTAGCGGGTTATTTATACTTAGACTCTGACTGATATAGGAATAGGCGGCTGCTTTCGCGAGGAGTCGAGAATGGCCAGGTTCTTGATTGAAGTGTTTTGCTCTCAAAGGGATGTGAATCCGAACACCGGCTTGACATGATGCAAGTCTGTCTCAGCTGTTTTGATGTAATTGTGAAAGAGAGCTGATTCGGACTTGAAAACATTAGGAGTGTACTCCATTTCAGAAAACTTGAAGAACGGCTGTAAACTCGCCTTAGTTCAGACAAGTCTTGTGCAATTTCTATTTTTAGAATGCTGATTTTTGTGCTTCAACGGACGAATTCTTTGAGAATTTTTTCTGAGATATGGGTTTTGTTCAGAATATCAATGCAAGACAACCAAGATCGTCTATTTTTGAAAATCTTGAATTTTGCCTGAAAAAGCAGCAAACCCTAATTTCTTCAATTTTTCCTGAAAAAAGATGGCATCTGGGTTTTGTTCAGAATATCATTAGAAATGGACCCAGTTGATTGAAATTGCAAAACTCTGACGTTTGATCGAAAAAGCAGCCAACCCTAGGTTTTCGAAAAAAGCTGCGATATGGGTTTTCTTCAGAATGATTGGAAAGGACCCAAATGGCTGAAATATGAATGCACTGAGGTTTTCATTGACATGCAAGATAAAAGCACTTGCTGCAACTTGATGAAGTTTCTTGAAAAATTCTTCAGAAGGTGGAGGCAAAAGATCCAGATGACTGAAAAATTGAAAGCCTTGGCCTTCTGCTTGAAAAACTTGATCTTCTGGAACAAAAGAATGAAAAAGCAAGGGTTTATGCTTGCTGGTCTGAAAAATCTGGTGTAAAACCAGCAACTATGGATTCTTTAATCACAAAAAATTCTTCAAACTTGCTGCTCCAACTTTCTCTTCTGGATGCTACCTGAAAAACTAATGAAAAATACATTGAAAAGAGGTGTTAAATAGACTTAGGGTCTGATTTAGGTTTTGCTTTCTTTTTGCTTTTATTTCAAAACCCTAAATCTCAACTTCTTGAATTGGACGCCATCCTCTTCTTCTCACAAATTTGAAAATCTTGAAAATCTCCGAAAAACTTCTAAGGCATGGAAATTTGGGCGCCTTTCTTCAAGAGAGGCGCTCAACTTCACCAGACTTAGTCAAAATTTCAACTTTTTCAACTTTTCTCAATTTTAACATGCCACTTCGCCACTGATTTCCCGTTGACAGATCAACCCAACAGACGAGCTGAGTGATTCACGGCGAAGCCTGACTGATTCTGAAAAAGACGTTCTGGAGGCACCTCCTGCTAAAAACTTGATTTTGACCTCCGAATTCACGGGAGGCTTTTCCTTCTAGGGGCGCCCAACTTCTTCAGTGTTAGCCATTTTTCTTGATTTCCAAGTTCTTCATTCTCCCTTTGATTTTCTGATGAATCCTCGATTCCGGGAGCAACGCTGATCCGACTGACTGTCTGAAGGTTCCATTGAATAGCCAGACTGATTTTGGTGAGGCACTCTTGGACGCTACTTCTGCAAATTCCATCATCTGAAGGTTTTAAAGTTTGGGAGCCCTTCTTCAAGGGGGGCGCCCACTTTCACCAGAGTTAGTTTTATTTTTTTGATTTTCTGTGTTTGCTTCTGAATTTTGGTTCTCAGCCTTTGTCGGACCCCACTTTTAGCTCTTCGTATCTGATGACTGCGAACTCCGATTGACGTGCCGAGTGTCTTGCTGGAAAGTTGGATCAACCGAGACAAAAACACGTTAGAGCCTTATCTGCAAATTCATTCGTTTGGCCTCCTGAAAGCTTGGGCGCCTTTCTTCAACAGGGGCGCTCATTTTCTCAACACTTAGTCAATTTTGTAATCTTTTCCAAATTCTTCATGTTGACTTCAGTTTGAAACCTCCCGTTCGGCGCTGAATTCTGGATGACTGAATCGCCTGATGACCTTGCCGCTGAATCCACTGCGAAGCTGGCAGAGAATTGAACAACATTGACTGGGGGCGCAAACCCTAATTCTGACATTTGATGCCCTAAAAAGATGGGCGCCTTTCTTCAACAGGGGCGCCCAAACTCAGCAGTGTTAGAAAATTTTCAAGACTTTTCAATTTTCTTCCTCGTTCCTCGTGCATGTTCATCGTTTCACCTTCTGCCGGAAATTTGAATGCTGAAATTGACGCCTGGCAGTCGGATGACCTCCATTGATGATCTCGGAGCTCCAGATATGCTTCTGAAAAAGCTGAATAGACCCAGTAGGGCAAAACTGATTATTTTAAGAATCTGACTGCACCAGCCTGATACAGACATATTTTGAGCCAATCAAAATCAGTTCGGACCCTATCGGACCAACTTTCTATTTTTAGAAAATTTTGCCAGTATCCGTTTCGAAAGAAACCCAGAAAAACCCAGAAAACTTTACTATTTCAAGAAAATTTCTAAAAATAGCAATTTTCCTAAAATTTAGGGATGAAAAACTGAGATCTGGGTTTTGTAGGTTAAGCTGCTCTCAGCAGACCTAGATCGCCAGAAATTGAAAATTTTGTGTTTTAACCCTCCATGCAAGACATGCACACCCAAATTTTGACCTTTTTGACTGATTTAACAAAATTTTACTTGTTTCTTCATAATGTCTAAGTGTAACAAAAATTTTAATTTTGGGGTACAACAGGAATGCAAGAAATTGTCAGTAGTTGTGCTAGTAGTTTACAAATGCATCAATGATCACTTGTGCAAAAATTTGAGAAGTAGAAGGTCCGCAAATGAATCCTGCTTTTGTTGTCTAAGAAAACAGAGTATCCAGAATACCTAGGGAAAAACATTTAATGCGGTAAAAAGGTTAGGTGTGCGAGTTATAAAAGGGTATTTGGAACCCTCATTTGTCACCTTGCATTTGAAGAAGAATGGCAAGAGAGCCTCTGCAGCAAAATTTCGAAGGAGTAAAGTCAATTCGATGGCGAATTCATCAGGTATTTCACTTGCTTGTAGAATTCTCACTTAATTTGGTGCTCGGTAGAAACTTGTTCGGTACGAAAAGGATGTTTACTCCACTAATGGTAATTCGATACGCTATA